>PVIY010011234.1:0-29176 GCA_004026745.1 Myrmecophaga tridactyla | reverse complement strand
CATTCCCCTATATTAAAATCATGTAGAAACTTAAGTAAAGAAAATTACAGATATATTCCTCTAAGGAATAGATGTGAAAAACCAACCAAATGCTAGCATTCCAAATTCTTAGTAAATCAAAAAGAATATTCACTATGAAGAAGTGGGATTTATCACTGGAACACAACATAGGACAAAATATTAATGTAAAGCCCAACATTAGTAGAACTATGGGTTTTTCCCCACATGATCACCTCAATAGGCACAGAGAAGGCATTTAACAAAATTCATCAGCTTTTTCTGATAAAAAAGGCCATAAACTAGAAATTGAAAGAAATTTCCCCAATATAATAAAGGGCATTTGGGAAAATCTAAAACTGTCATTACATTTACGGGTGAAAGACTGAATTTTTTCTCCTAAGAGCATAAACAAAACAAGGATGCCTACTTTCACTACTACTATCCAAAACTGTACAATAATCTTTATCCAGAGCATTTATAAGAAAGATAAATATGAAGTACCCAAACTAGAAAGTAATAACTGAAAACATCTTTATTCACTAATGACATGATCCTATATATAGAAAATCCTAATAAAATCATTAGAAAGCTACTATAACTCATAAATTAAATCAGTGAATTTGTAACATTCAAGGTCAACAGAAAAATTAGTTGTTTCTGTACTTTAGCATTCAACAATCTGAAATGGGAATTTTAAAAAAAATTTATTTGCAATAGCATCCAAAAGAACAAAATATCTATGAATAAATTCAATTGAGGAGGAAAATCTTATACACAAAAAACTACTAAAAAATGATGTGAGAAATTAAGATTCAAATAGACTGAAATGTATTCTGTGTTCATGGACTGAAAACTTAATGTGAAGATATCAGTACTTCCTAAAGCATTCAATAGATTCAACAGAATTCCTATCAATATTCCAGCAGTCTTTTTGTAGAAATGGAAAAACCAACCTTCAAATTTAATTGCAAGGGGCCCTAAATAGACAATGCAATGTTAGAAAATAAGAATAAATTTGAAAGCTTCACACTACTCAATTTCTAAAATTACTACAAAACTAGAGATATTTTTAAAAATGCTGTACTGACATAAGGGTAGACATGTAGATCAAGGTAATAGAACTGAGAATACAGAATATATATATATATATATATATATATATATATATATATATATATATATATATATATATATATATATATAACATATTTATGATTCCATAAAATTCCTAAAAGAAAACATAGGAGAAAAATATTTGGCAATGGATTTTAATATATGATTCCAAAAGCACAAGCAACAACAACAAAGTTGACAAAATGGATTTCATTACAATTAAAAGCAAATTATGCATCAAAGGACATTATCAAGGATGTGAAAAGACATCCCACAGAATGGGAGAAAATAGTTGATAAGGGATTTATCCAGTAGATCAAAGGAAGTCCTAAAACTCAGAAAATAATACAACTGACAAAAATCAATAGGCAAGAGCTTGACTACACATATCTCCAAAGAAGATATGCATGTGGGCACTTAGCACATAAAAAGATGCTCAGTGTGATTCACCACCAGTGAAATGCACATTACAACAGCAATGAGATCCACATCACAAACACAAAATACCCTACTACTAAAATTTGTTGGCCTGCACACACATTTTGCCTTTTAATTATTGACATTAACTTTTTAAATGATGGTAAGGTTAAATATTGAACAATTAAATGTAATTAAGCTTGGTGTTCAGGTACTTCTTATCTTTGATACAACCCTTCACCTGGTCATTCATTATATATTACTTGATAGTCAAATTGAGCTTTGTTATTAAATGCTGTCTGATATATGTATGGAAGTGCTGTCTGTATTTTTATGACAATTTCACATTATTTGGATGCTTACATAGTTGAGTATTTTTCTTTGTCATGAGACACAATTGGAAGGAAACCATCATTAAGTGTATATAATATCTCATATTTTTTCTCAATCAATCCAATCCTTTATCTCTCCACACATATCTTAAATAAGCATAAACATTTTTGATAATATGCCATTAATAGTATCAAATCTGGATAGTTCTGTAAATTATGACATGCAAAATAATTTTGTCCTACTAGTGCTCTGGTGGATAATGCATGGCATTTCCATAGTTGGTTGATTCTCACACAGAACTTTCTCAGAGCAGCGTTGGTTCTGACGAATATATGTGTTAAATATGGCTTTAATTTACATATCCATTTCAAGATTAGTTAGAAAATATATATATGTATATAAATTGTTCATTGAAAGATTGTAATCTTGAAGTCATCCCCAACTGGAAAAATTGGGAATTTCTCCCAAGAACCAGGACGATGTTGTTTGTTGTGTCTCCCTCATTTGATGTCTCTGGGTCTTAGAGTCAGATGTGTTGTGGTAAGTCTCCCAGCACACTTTTTGCTGAGCAATTTTGCGTGATTTTTTTTTTTACTTTCAGCTTTTTAAGTGGTTTCAGTAATAAAATTTAAAATGTTTCATAATGTTTTAAAAAAATTAATGGGCTGTAACAACCCTTCTAGGGCTACTATAAGAGTGAATCAGAAATGGAGTGGCATAAAACAAAAAGAACTTGTTGCTACACATGTTTGGAGGCTATAAGTCTGAAAGCAAGGTGTCAATAGGGCCATGCTCCCCTGGAGAAAGAATTTGCTCCATGCATCTTCTATCTTCTGGTGATGGCTAGCCAGAAGCCCATGACATTCTCTGCCTCAGTTGTCACATGGGGGTCTACCTTCTGGTTGCCTGTGTCCAAATTTCTTCTTCATGTAAGAAGACCTCTCATAGGATTAAGAACACACATTCCAATATGACCTGATTTAACTTCCCTAATTCCAACTGTCATGACCCTATTTCCAAATATTACCATATCCTGAGGTAATGAAGAGTACTATTTCAACATATCTTTTGGAGGAACATATTCAATCCATCAGAAACAAGCTGATTAACTTGAACCATCCTGCTTTGTTGATGGGAATGTAAAATGGGGCAGCTGTAGTGGAAAGCAATTTGGTGTCCCTCAAAAAATTAAACATAGAATCAGCACATTACCCTGGAATGTAAATCCTAAATATATGCTCAAATAAATTGGAAACAGGGACTCAAACAGAATGAAGACATGAATGTTCATATCAGCCAAAGGTGGAAATAAAAAACGCCCATCCACAAATACATGAACAATGAAAATATGGTATATGAATAAAATGCAATGTTATTCAGATGTAAAAAGGAATGAAGTGGGTTCTGATACAAGCTACAATGTTGATGAGCCTTGAAAACATTTTGCTGAGTGAAATAGATCATGCACATGATGATGAATATTTTAATGACTTCATTTATATTAAATATATGCAGAATAAACAAATTTGTAGAGATAGATAATAGAATAGAAGTGACCAGTGGCTGGGGGAAGAAGGAATTAAATTGTTATTGCTTAATATTACAGTATTAAAATATTAAATATTAAAATATACAATATTAAAATATCAAGTTTCAGATTGAGGTAAGTAAAAATTTTTGGTAATGTTTGGAGGTAATGGTTGCACTATGCTATGAGTGCAATTATTATAATAAATATTATAAAATAAAATGTGCAACTGGAATACACAAAATTGATTAAAATGACATTTTATTTTATGAAATTCTTACCTTGATATTTGGTACAGAGTTATTTTTATTATCTTCTTCATTTTTAAATTCAATTCCATACTGAATTACTGAATGCTTTATATCTGTGCATGATACAAACTTCACTTCCCTAATTTTCCTAATAATCCCCTCTTTGTTGGATAACATATTCCCCATTCACATGGACTTATTTCCAAAATTTGAAATTTGTCATTATGCATTAAGCTTTTTTGCCTTCTCATATGTCTAATAATTTATCAAAGCTCACCTTACCTCCCTCTTATTTAACCTCCAAAAATTTTAAGTCCATTTTTTTTTCTACTGAAAAACAACAAATTATCTATTCAAGAAAGGCATATACATGCATTCAGTCATACAAATGTTGCTCTTTATTTATTTCATAAATTCATTTTATCTTTGTTCCTTTGAAAATAGTCACTTATCATGTAGACTACCTAATGCATGAGGTCAGGATTATAACAGAAGATTTATCATTATCTTTTCCTTTGGAATGAGTTATAAGTCAATTTTGTGCAAGTATAAACAACTTCTATGAGCTCAAGCTAATAAAAATCCATCAATTCATTTTAAATCAATTTACAATTCCATAATGAGTGAAATAAAATGTCTTCCCATTAGAAACTTAATATCTTTCATGATTATTATGATTATAAATTGCTATACAGCACAAATATGCCCAATATGGAGAGTACAAAGAAGATTTTTAAAAATTTTAAAGATAAAGGTAATAGCAAATGTTTTGTGGGACTAAAAAAGGTGTATTGTTCAGATTTATTCTGAAATAAATATTTGCTGACTGTTTACTCTATACCACTAAATAGGCACTGGAGCTACAGGCCAAGCTGTCCAACATAATATACTTTATTGAAGGAAAGGGACATATACCAAATATTTAGGGAAATAAATGTCAAATTAAAACAAATTATGGGGTGGACCACAGTGGCTCAGCAGGCAGAGTTCCTGCCTGCCATGCCCGAGACCCGGGTTTGATTCCTAGTGCCTGCCATGCAAAAGAAAAAAAACTAAACTGAATTATGTCCTAAGATTGAGAGTTAAATCTTGTTTATAAGTATCTAATGGAAGAAGCTGAACTGGTCTGGAGTTATAAGTATCTAATAGAAGAAACTGAACTGGTCTGGAGTAATCCTGGGCATCATTGTCAAAATTAACCAGAGTCTGAAAATATAGCACTAGATCAGGAATAGAGAAATGGTCTTTAGGTATTAGTGGAATGCATATCCAGAAGCTATGAAGATCTGCAAATTTTACTGGTAGTAAACAAACTTCTTGTCTATTTTTTATCTTCCCAAATATATCTACTGTCTTACATCTACAGTACCCTGTAGCTGCATTATCTTCATAGTAATAATTGCTCAGAGCTCTCTTCTTGTCTGTTTGAAGTTCTTAGAACCTTGGTAAACCTTTTTTCTCTCCCTACATCCTCTCTCTTTTCTTTCATGACAAAGATCACTGTAGTTCTCATTCCCAGACCAGTTTGTCATTCCCTCCCATGATTTTATTTTTGCTTTGTTTGCTTCCGCTTCAGCCTTCAGTTTAGTCTGCCAACCTCTTCAGAGATGCAGTAATTCTCTTTCTTAAAATAAAGCAGAGGTAGGTATTACCTTTTCCAAAACTATCTTGATAGGTTGCCTCCCAAACCCATATTCATCCTAAGCATCCTTTTGATTTTGATGCCTTTATTCTATGCTTCAAGAAGTTTGCTTTCATATTATTATAAGGGTGTGTATCACAATATACTAAAGTCAAATTAAAATGTACCTATCTTATATTCTCACTGAACTGGGAATACAAAAGCTAAAACATAAAATGGCATAAGGTAGGTTTGGGAAAGAAAGTAAGGAGACAGAGAGACAACAAATTGTCCTATATTTTTATCCTTTAATTTGAGAAAGGATTATACATAATACCCCAAGACATAGTATTTTGTATTAGTACTTTCCTAAGACTAATCATATATTTGGTTTGCCTGCTAGAATGCAGGGTTTTTTTTTCATGATATTCCAGCATCCTGCCAATTTTAGATTTACAACAGATAATGCTATCCCATTAGGAAGATAAATATAAGACCATGATATATCTATCTACCCAATTACATGTGAAACTATTATTTATCCCACTCATCTGATTAGGGCACAGAGGACACATGATAATACATTTTAATGAGGATATCCATTTACATGATAATATTACTTTAAATATCCAATATGCCAGACTATACAACCAGTTTGTTTGGACAATTATGTCAGTGAAAGCAAAGATAATGACAAATGTAATTTTACCTTTTCTAATTTTAGGGACAATATTAGCCTACTAGTCCTTAATGCAATCTTCATACTTTTATATCTTAGAATATAAATGAGTAGATTCATGATGGGCACCACAGTATTGAACACAGAAACCACCAAGTCAAAGGCTGATGGAGATATGGGAAGGGAGTGCAGATACAGAAAAAACTATAAGAGCAAAACTGAGTCACATCAATGAGGTGAGGCAGTCATGTGGAAAAAGTTTTGGATCTGCCTTCTCTGGATGGCATTTTTAGGATGGTGGATAAGATGTTAATATAAGATATCAATAAACCAAAAACAAGCAAAGTCTAATACTAAGCTGAGCCCAATGATTACCAATTTTCCAATGTTATGAGAACACACAATGGCAAGGATTTGGGGACATCACAGAAGATGTGTGTGTGAATATCAGGAGACCCACACATGAGTATAGAGAATGTAAATGCTATGGGAAAAATGCATTGTAACCTCCACTTCCCATGAATAAATGGCCTTATGTACATAGGCCCCATGACTCATCATGAGTTTGCATCAGAGTGGTTGGTATATGGCAACACAGCTGTCATAGGACATCACTGTGAGGAGAGCTACTTCTGTAGCAGCTAAGAAGAAAAATACCTGTGAAACACACCCTAAGAAGGAGATGGTGTTATAATTAGTCAGAGTTAGTGGCAGATTTGGGGACAGTGATGGAAATGAGGCAGAAATCCAGAAAGGATAAGTTTTTCAGGAAGGGTGTGGGTAGCTGATAATCCTTGCTGGTGAGAGTGTTGATGAGAAAATTCCCTAGTAGAGCTGTCAAGCAAATCATCAGAAAATAATACAGTATATAAAATCTGGACTTCCCAAATTTTAGAAAACCCCATGAGGAGGGTCATGGTCCCTGAGGAAAAGTTATCCATTTTTTCCCCACATTTAATCAATTTCTCTAAAAAGTAAAGCAATAAAAAACAAGTTGAGAATGGACTGAGGTGATTCATTGTGTGTGCGTGTGTGTGTGTGGGGTAAATTCCCTTGCTACCACTCACCTATGTATCTATTAGAAATCTTGAATCCACATGAAACTCACTTCACATAGCTGTCACTGAGGCTATTTCCCCCCACAATTCCACATTTCATGGATATCTGTAAAGGGATAGTTGTCTCAAGACTTATACTTTTAAAATTTATTTACATGAAGGCCAATATTCACATTGTAATTAAATGGAATTATGATTTTATATACTGCAATATGTAGTGAAAAAAGGCAATGATTTTGGAGCTGTCTGAATACCAATGTCAGCTCAGACATTTACTAGCATTATGAGCAGGATAAATTATTAGCTTGATTAATTTACAGTGCGAGTTTTCTCATTGGATCATTATTCTGTTTTAATTAAATAACACACATAAAAACATCTAGCATAATTCTTGGACAAAAAGGGGAACATTTCTCCATCATTTTTCCTTATACCAATAATAGGAAAAAATGTGAAAAATTTTGAAATGAGCAAAACACAAAACAAAAAGAAACACAAATTTTAGAGTTCTGCCTAGTGGGTTATCCTTGATTTTTATACATTTTGAGCTATTTTACCATTTTGGAACTTGTAGGAAACTGATAATGCTAATAATTATTTTCCATAGAAATGCAAATCTATTGTTTTCTGGTGTATTGCAATGGAATATTGCTTTGTATATAGAAACATTTTGCATCTATTTGGAAATTCTGTCATTCCTTATCTGTCTTTCTATGTGTGGTAGTTTGATATCTCCTCTGAATGAACTGTAATATCTTGCTGGCTCCATCATTAATTAATGAGTTAAAATGTTTACATGTGTTTTTTATATTTGCTTGAGACTTGTGATTTTATCCTTTGTAAAAAAAATTTATGCTTTAGTAAAGAAATAAGAGTAATCTCTGGTGCTTAGGGTCAAACACTGTGAAAGGCTCTGAGATATATTCATTAACACATTTAAGCAATTTATTGGGGGCATAGACAACAGAAATCTACCAGACATACTTTGTCATTTTGCTATATTCTGTTTTTTTAACAATAATAACAAAACATTTAAAATAAATAACATACCAATTTTAGTAGCTATTCTAAGTAGAACTGAACATTTGAATAGTGCAACAAAACATTCAAATGCATTTCCTATGCATTAGATATTTTTACCTTCTCTTTGAATTTGCAAAATTGAATCAAGAGTTTTTAACCAAATCTCCTATTTAACTATCTGGGCTAAAAAAGTCTCCAGGTCATTTGGTGCTTGGCTAGCTTTCCTTTTCTCTTTCATGCTCTTTCATCTCCCCTTAGCCTTACCCATCCTGCTTATTGTCACCATTTTCAGTAGGCTACTCATCATATATATGGCTTAGACTGGCAAATGTTCTCTTTGTTGTCCACCAATCTGTTCTTTTCTCAACTTTTTTCTATCCCTCCCCTATTATCCTGGAGGAAGTGTATATAAAGTTGTAGCACAGTATTGTACCTTAGAAATACAAGTACTATTGTTTACTAAAACAATTTACCTGTCATTAAATGGCACTAGCCTATATGGGACCCCATGTTGTAGCTGTATCAAGTAGAACCAGAAATTTGTCTTTTTTGGAGACTAATCTAACTACTCTTTCCTCCATGAACACAGCAAGTACTTTTTTGCTGAAATATATTACTGATTTTCAGTCTAAGCTTTTTAAATTATCCTTGATAAAATTTCTGCACCTGAGAATTTGCTCTCTCAGTTTTAACTCTCCTCTGCAGTTTAAACTTCAATATTCATGAAATCACACATAAATTCAGCAAAAGTGTTAGTGTAGATTATGCATAACTATTTATGTTCTATGGAAGAAATATTGAAATCTTGTATTCCACTAGAAATCATTAGTTATTATCCTAAGACCATTTAAATGCAATGCAATGAAGTGGTGGGGGGCTAACACAGAATGTAGAAAATAAGTAGCATATACTTTTCAATCCCAACTCTATTTGTGGCAATATCCTTCATAATTCCTATCCCTACAAGTATTTTTATATAACTTTTATGTAACTTGGTGTCATTCTAATTTCTCCCTCCTTATACTGCATACATCCTGAAAGGATGTTTTGTACATTTTACCTTCTGTTTTATTTCATCCATAAACCCACATATACTTTCTGTAATGAATTCAGTGAAATAGCAAACAAACAAAAAATAAAATGGAGTTTTTTAATAGCCTTTTATTATCCAAGTTCATAGTGAGCCTTCCCTGTGAAGTCTCCTTAGGTTTTACCACAAATCTAAACTTTGTCTTCATTAAGATCTTCTCCACTTGGCTCCCAATTCTCTAGACCGCTGGTTCTCAAAGTGTGGTACCCAGCATCATCAGCATCACTTGGGAACATAATAGAAATGCCAAATCTCATATCACAACCAAGACCTACAGAAACAGAAACTCTGGACTGAGACTTAATGAAACATGTTTCAATGAATTCTCTCATGATTCTTATGAATGCTAGAGTTTGAAAAACACTGATTTAGAATATCCTAGTTTGCATGTAATAATTTATAAAATGTTTCTGTTTGCTTTACTGGAAGCTTTTTGCAATTTGCCTGTTAAACTCAGGATCCCCCCCAAACTACTTTAGTTCCTTTTCTGTTCTGTTTCTAAACTTTCTTTCAGATAGTTCAGCAATCAAAATAAATTCTCAGTATTTAGAAGCCTAATCCCACTTTTCTTTAAAACTCTAGTCTTTTATCTTCAAATATCTACCCTGGATTTCCATTTAATTCTTCAAAGAAAATAATATAATGTTTTACTTTAATACACAGTTTATTTAAAATTATTAAAAAAATGATGTAAGATGATGTTTATTAGACCCAATTAAGGTGGGTAAACAGTGTTGAGGAACTCAAGGTGGATTTGATGTAAAAAATGCAGCAAAAGAATTGAAAGGAAAAATGGAAGAGTAAGTCATTTAAGTAAGGAAGTACAATGGGAAAAAATCAGAACCTGAGAAGCCTGAAGGGTGATAGAGTACTCTACCAAATGTCAGTGAGAATGCACCATGTAAGAGGGAATGGAGAGTTGAGTGGCCAGAGTACTGGCCTCGGATATTTAGCTCTCATCCACCTTCTGTGACAGCAAAAGATTCTTCAATATCTAATGGTGGATGGAATAATGGAGGCAGAATTTCCTAGAAATTAATTATTCTTCAGAAAGAAAGATATTTTTTGAGGGTGAGAAATGAGTCAAGATATTATTTTATTAGTATAGGTATGAATTATTAAAAGGCATGCTGTAATGAAAGGTCACAAAGGGGAAACAAAATACTTACACAAGTTAAAGAGAATGGATGGAAGAATTTAATGTGTTATGAATGATGTTATTGAATACATTGAAATCAAATAAGATAGAATTAAATACTAGATATATGGGTATATGTTTAAATTTTCCCATCTCTGTTCATAAACTGGGAGGAAGATAGAATATGTTTGCCTCCCACCTTTTCTTGTCAAGATATGCCTGTGCCCTAAATCCAACATTATAGCAAATTGTGCTGTTAATTAGGCTTTGCTCAAGGCCCACATGAGAGTGTTCTTTTCTCAGAGAGGATGAACAACATTTTTTCCTTGTCAACTTAAACTGTTTGTGTATGTCTTTATCTTTAATTATGAAATAAAATTAAAATCTTATGGCTAATCTTAACAGTGCTCTTGCAATATTCGTGGGCTGCTAGGTGTGATTTATTGGAATGAAACATTCATCCTTTCTCCTGTGAAACACCAGCAAACGTCACATAATTATCTTTGATGCCTGGGCTAACAATGGAACCATGCTTGCTTCCCCTCCTCTCCCTTGGATCTGCCATTGGCAGGAAGATCACAGGGTCTGTTTGAAAAAGCAATGGTGAAACACTTGTTGATCTTTGACCAACCCAATGCACTAAGAAAAGTTCACTATTACATGTATTTATAAAATCCATTAAAGCTAACCCCAGAATGAGTGTTCTTATATTTTGGTAAGCTTCTTAAAATTTTATAGACCTTCAAATATTTTTGCTTGTGAACCACTGACACTTTCTGTTTTAAAACAGACTAAAGGCCAGGTCCATGGATCATGTTCAGGATAGTTTATCAAGATGTTCTCCCAGAACACCTAATCCTCACAAACACAACAGGTGTTTAATTTACTTTAAAATTAGAGGGCCTGAGTATACATATATTTTGCTGGGGTGACCAAAGGCAAGAGGGATTCACAGCTTGAGAATTACATTTTTGAGTATGTGACAGATCTGAGCAGACATCTTATTAGAGTCACATCCCGTAATGTTCCAATGCATCCATTAATAAAATTTATACTGATGGATGAAACAACCCATGGTATTCCCCTTTCAGGGAGGGATCTGACCTTTTGAGAACTTATGGGTAGAGTCAGCATTCAAACCCAGGAGGCCTCACTGTAAATCCCAGGATTTTCCTCATTTATGGTAGAAAGTCTTTCACAATTTTTATGGACTCAGATGCTCAGCTGTATCACTGAAAATCATAAATATGATGTTATTGCACAGGTTACAGATAGAACTTCTCTTCAGCAGATCATAAATCCCAAAGTTTCCTTATTCTTCTGGTGGATGGGTTACAAAAAATTCCAGAAGCTGGCAGAATCATGTCTTTTTAAGGACTCTCCTAATGATCACTTCTCATGAGTTTCCAGGGAATAAAATCACAGCTAGTGTCCTTTTCACTCTTACTCTGTCCACTTTGCTCATGTTTACTTTTCTGAGAATCACAGCAGACCTGTCACCCCTACTTTAAAAGAAGATAAAATTAGTTCTTATAGAAAGAAAGGTCTCCTACAAGGATGACAAAACAAAATAGGTGACAGAATGAGTTCAGATCAAGGAATATCTGATCTTCCCCTGACTCATTCAGCTGAAATTCATGATCTTAAACACAATTTCACCCCAGACAGAGTAGAATAAGTATGAAGAATTGCTGGCCTATGCTACTCCATATTTAAAAATCACCCACCTTGAGTTGGCTCAGTATATACCCATGTGATAGAACCAAATTAACAACTACATTTGTCCTCAGCAGAAAGGGTCTATTAAAGAATTATGTCATTTATTTCCACAGCTGCAAGGAAAACTGAAAAGGCACAGGTTATTCCAGCTTTGTATTTTGCACCAGCATTCCTAAGCATTATATTTGGTGCTATATAAAACTTCATTGTTTTGATATGCATATATATGGTTGTGCATGAAGCTAAGTAAGTTTTAAAAAGTATATGAACCATTTGTGTTAATTTTTGTGTCACATGTCCTTTCAAAACTTTTCCCTATTTTCATTGCTTTCTTTAAGCTCCTAAGTATTAAAAAAATGGACTTTTTCCATCTCATGCTTATGATACTTAAAAATATTTTTACTCTATTTGTTGGAATATTTTCCTCACAAATTTTATTTAATCTAGACAAATATACAATCCATTTACTTTATGGCTTTTGGCTTCGGAGACTTGCTTGGAAACATTTCTCTTTCTGTCACTACACTTTGGGCCTTGCTACCTAAAAATCAACATATAACTTTCTTATTTTTTCAAGCCCCAGACTTTAGTCTAAATAGCACTTACAATTTTTTTTTGCCATAGCAACCTTGTATAATTCTTGGGTTCTTTTCCAAGGGATTTATGTATTCAATTAATAATCTAGTTTGAATTAATTATTCCATTATACTCCATAAATGTTAGTGGTCTAATTATGTATTTATAGAAAGAGATCACTAGTTTTTAGTTTTTTTAAAAATGAATTATTTAATTGTGTAGTTGATTTAAGGGATTACTTTTATTTATCCAGTTATGCTAACTTAATCATGCAAAAAAAAGAAAATTTTGCTCTTTTCTTTCAATTTTCCCACCTTATATTTTTCACATACTCTATTTTACTAACAAATTCAGAAAAATAGTGAATACCAATTATAGTTTTCTTATATCTGTTTTATTGTAATTACATGTCATTTCATCCTTTGACATCATGCACAATTTGGTTAGAGGTAAATATATTGCTAAATTATTAATTTATTTAGTGGTAAAATGTATTATTTGAACTCCTATCATTAAAATCAATCCTTAGAATGAATCTGTTTTACATGGTTTATCAGTTTATGGATAGCAATTAATATCACCTTAGTTATGTATTTTTCCTTGATAACCAAAAATATACTGTGCTTGCATATTTTTCCCTAAGTATTTAATAAGTTATTATTTAAATTCACATGAATGTTACTGAATAAAAAGTGAGAATATGACATTGGCTCCATACCCATAAAATCCTGTTACATATATCATACATATGTTTTTGTTTTTACTTTTTCTGATAAAACCAATGATATATAAAATTTGAAAGTGAAAAGCAAAATTCTGAAATTAGCCCCAGTACCTCTTCTCAAAAGTACTGGAACAGGCTGCAAACAATGGTTGAAACTTGAAAACATTAAACTCTGTAATAAAAGCCAGATATAGTGTTCAAAAAGCCACATATTTTAAGATCACATTTATACTAAATTTTCCTTAATAGGTAAATCAATGGAGACAGAAAATTGTTTAGTGGCTGCCAAGAGCTGGAAGGATGGGGTAGAGGCAAATGATTAATTATGCACATGAAATTTATTTTGAGGATGATGAAAATAAAATTAGAGAGTGATCATGGTTACACAACTCTCTAAATGTACAGAAACCCAACAAATTGTACACTTTCAAAGGTAAATTATATGGTCTGTAAATTGTATCTCAATATAATTATATTAATACAAGAAAGTCACAATTAAAATCATAACCATATCTTGCACATAATTCCATACTATTTTGATGTATAGATCAATATAATTTTATATAGCAAATGATATATATATACTTATATTTATCAGCTATTTATAGCCATTCTTTTCAATAATAAAAATTCCCTCTTTTAAGTATATATTTATTTAACCAGCCTCCTACTAATGAACATTTGCTATTTCTATTGCAAGGAAAATTCCTACAAGGAACAAGGGTGTAATTATAATGTGAAACACAGTCCTAAGTTTTATTAAAAATATATCTGTGGGTGGTTTAAGAAACATGAACATTTTGGTGTATAATGAAATACAGCTTCATCTAAACTCATCTTCCATTTACACTTATTGATGTGACAAAAAAGAGTGCAATCATCCTTGTCTTACTCTTTGTAATTTTCCTAGTGTACTGATATACTGTCTATGCTGTTTTCTTTTATTCATGTGTGCTTTCAATCTGATAGCTTGGAAGTATTTTTATCTGATTTTAACTTGTCTTTTAGATAACTTTGTATTTTTCTTATATAAAACTTTAGTTCTTGATTAATAACTGTTAAGTAATACTAACCCCTCAATATAAAGTTCAGATATATTAATACATCTAAATTTCCCATCACCTGTTCTCTTTAATTATAAACTTACCTGATTTAGTTCTTTCTAAATTCTTATTAACTTTCCTCTAATTATTCTAGTGCTGGTTACTGCATTCAATGCATTCCTTAAATATCTGAGGTAGTTGATTGAAGTAGTTTGAGGTAGTTGACCAGCAATTCTGGTTTACTCTAATGATTTTGAGAACTGAATGCTGCTTAGTGAATTTATCATCTTTTCAGAACACTTTTTTTCTGCATTTGTGTCTTTAGCACTATGTTTTAACTGTATAAATTTAGCATTTTCATCAAAATATGTCTGTTTCTTTATCAGTCTTTACCACCTATGTATCAGAACATATTATACATTTTACATTTGCAGATTCAGTTTTGGTATTAGGAAAAGTGTTTTGTTCATTGTTTATAATAGAAGTGCTTTTGTATTATTGTTCTGAAATTTTTTTTTTCATTTCCTTCTGTTCTCTTCTTCAGACAAAAACAATTATGTTACATGGGATACCATTGTCTATTTTATAGTTCTATTTATTTCCTTTTTATTACCTGTATAGAAAGTATGGTTGATAGCAAACTTAGCCGTAGGTCTACTGGCCTTTGGCCAAAGCGTGGAATCTATTTAGCTGAAGATAAATCATCAGTTGTCACTGGGGTCTGTGAGCTGTTACAGAGCAAAATGTAAGAGACTGTCTACATAGTTTTGTACCTAAATTGGGCTTTTGATTTGCACCTGGTTTTGTGGAGTCTGCTGTGTGGAGAGGCAGTTGATGATAAAGCCTGGTTTCCTAAGTGGCATGTGCCTACAAGAGCATTTCACTCATGGGATGTCAACTCCCCAGCAGATTTGGGGTTTCCTTGTACATCCTGAAATGCTATGTGGTTGGTATTTGAGATCTGAAGACAGTCTGTGTCCTTTGTAACCTAGGGTGGGAGGATAAAAATATATATTCCTGATGCTGCAAGACCCTTGTATCACATGTAGTTCTCCCTGTATTGTTTACTGTCTCCTTTGCTTGTTGTAATGCTCTTCCCTCAGTCTAAACTGCTTGAGTTCTTTGATTCCTCTCACCAACCATACTCTTAAGGTAAACAATGTGAAATAAATATATGATTAAACAATTTAGCTTATTTTCTCTCAAAACTAACTTCAATATCCATGCTTGTATCTCCAGCAGCATCAATTTTCAATTTCAAATGACTTTCACCTTTTTAATGTCTTCATGGATTTATTTCACAATTATTTCATGGCCATTGACAGGTTAAGTTTAAATTATTTATTTCATTTATATTTTCATCTCTCATTTACTCTATATGATTCAACCCTTTCACAGTGCCTTAACTACAACATGCTCTTTCTGTCTGATTTACTCATGAAGCAAAATCCAAAGCTTTGTCTACTCTGGGCCTATCTTCACTGCTGAACACACTTTCAAAACAAGGCATGATCATCTTGTTTGGTTCCAATTTATGACACAAAAGTGTGAGAAGCCTGTCAATAATACTTCTCAATCTGCTAGGCTTGTTTCCTTTCTCCCTCAAACTCCAGCAGCTCTTCCATTGTACAAATGCAATGCAGACATTGTATTTACAAAATGTGATTGTGCAATTTCACATTTCTGGTCTTTCACTGGGGGACTGGCCAAGAAGTTCACAACCATTTTGCTCACCTCAGCATGGAGGAGCTTTCCAGATGGCATCTTGTGAAAACATTTAAGGACACTATCCACCAGTATTTACCTGGAGTAAGCAATTCAGAATAGGTCATGTAGTAAACAGACACTAAGGCCTGGACAAGGCAAAGGCTAGAAGTAAGTTTATTGGAGTAAATAAGGATTTTGAATATTTGTAACAAAAACTACATTATCCAGAATGCAGTGTTCATGCCATGTCAGACATACTAAGAATGGCCTGACAGAACACTTGGTCACCTCTGCCTGACCTTTTATCTCCAGACAAGGATGAGGTAAATTTATACCAGAGAAGTGAACATCCAAACTTAATGCTGAAGGAATGCAGCAGCTCAAAGCCAGTCTACAACAAATGGGAGATTATATGAATCTTTAATTTTCATTTCCACTCCAGATATTAAAAGATCAGTCTGTCAGGTCACTGGATAACTGCTGTGATAAAGAAACAAATGCTACAGTGAATGCACATTACAATGAGTTGAATCTTTGCATAAATTGTTGGAAACATTACTAAACAAACACCACTACAGCCACATGTACAAACTTGTAAACATATTCATCAGGACATAACAAAGATATACACTTAACAATTATATTCCTCATCTCTGCAACTGGTCACAAGGTTTTAGTGGTACTCATAATTACTTTATCTTAATTATTCCATATTCTCTTTGCTCTAGAAAAGAACCTCAGTTGGGCATGGTTCTGTCAGTCCTCATTGTGCATAAATTGGATTGTCTTAATTTACCATTGATTTAATTACAAGGCATGTTGACAGTAAAAATTCCCTAATGGATTACTTTTTTTTCAGGCATAATCTTCCTTACTGCCATTTTGTGGCAGCAGGTCATCTTCTGCTTGGTAATCAAGATCAATCATGTCACCTAGTAAAAAAATTTCCTACTTTGCCTATTGATTCTGAGGGATGAGAATCCCAGGAATGTTGGGTGGCAATTTCAATACCCTGTTCCATGGAATGACTATCTCTTGCCAGAAACATTCCTCCATTTGGAAATAACACCTCAAGGCCTGCAAAGTCAAAAGTCACAGTTCTAATAGGCAAAATAAATATTATTGGTACACTAAGCTCAATACTGTGTGTTTTCATTGCCATTTCCATTCCTGATTCTAGGATACATGTATTCTGGCTGTGAGAGAAACTAAACCATATATTAGATGCTAACTTAAAGCATATGCAATCTCACATTGACACAGTTCTGCAAGATAATGTCACATAGCTGGTGCCATAATTGAGTCCACACTATATCATTGGAACAGTCAATTAAGTTGTTTCAAGATGATGGGGAACATAATAACTCAATTTCATCAGCATGGGTCTATAGCTTTCTTGTGCTGAAAGGTGAATTCCTTCAACAGAAGCAATACTTCTGGAATATCACATTGATGGATGTTTTAGTTTCCTCTCTGTTAAATCAAATACAAGAAAATGAGTTGGTTTAAACATAGGGAATTTACTGGCTTACAGTTTTGAGTCTAAGAGATGTCAAACATCAAGGCATTGTCAAATTAATGCTTTATCCCAAAAGATTGTGAAATTCTGATTTTGGCTGCCAATGGTCCTTGGTTTCCTGTCATATAATAATGCACATAGTAGCCTCTTTTAGCTTCTTCTTTCTTTTCTGAGTTCAACTTCTGGCTTCTCCCTCTGTGGTTTCCTCTCTCTCTCTGTCACTTTCCATATAAGGCTTTCAGTAATAGGATTTTGACCTATCATAATTTTTCTGAGCCACACATTAACTAAAGTAACCTTATTAAATGTCCTACTACAGGACTTCACACTCACAAGAGTGAACTAAATTAAAGGGCATGTGTTTTCTGGGGTGTGAACCTTTGAGCCCCTACAATGGTTAAGAAATTCTGCAGGTTTCTGTATGGTGGATTTTTCAAAATTACTGAGTACAAGGAATGCAATCTATACCAAATGTAAGAGTATTCCAATATGAACAAACACTCCCAGGATAGAATCAGTCCAATGTTATGAGCTTGTCACCAGTTATCTGGTACAACACCTTGGGGAATGGTGCACTATTGGACACAATGTTTGTCTCTGCTGCTTGCATATTGGACATTCCTGAGTGGGTGAAACCAGGTTAACTTCATTGAGTGGCAGTTCTTGTTGCTGAAACCATGTACAACTTCTATCCCTGCCAACAAGATAACTTTTTCATGGTCCATCTTGCAAGAAAAAGAGTTCTTGGGGAAAGAAGTTGAATGTTAAACTCAGAATGAGTTAACCTATACCTTTCATTTTTAAAATCTTCCTCTGCAGATTTCACTCTATATTAAGCATTCACATGGTATGAAAATATCTTCACATTTTTGCAAATTCAGAAAGTTCTCTCCACATAGCTCCTCTTCAGATTTCCTTGTCAACAATTTCCCATTCATAGTACTTCCTAGCCTCTGACCTCCAGCCAAAGCAATGAGCACAGCTCATGGAGCAGTAATTAAACAGTCACACACCTTGGCATTTTTCTTTCCAAGTAAAATGGACATCCAGGTGCACTGCAAGAACTATTCCCCTTGGGAAATTTTCCCTTCACCACTGACTTTCAGGTACAGTCCAGAAAATGGTTTTAATGTTGCAGGTGTCCAGTGTGGGGTGACAGCTGCATATAGCAAAGAATGATCTCAAAACAAGGTCCAAGATTTTCCTTCTTCAGAAAATTAACCAAAGGAAATTCTCCAAAAAACTATAGGTTTAGGCTGAAAGATAGATGCTCATTGGCAGGAGTGAGGGGCATGGGCATTTGAGTTAATTCCTCCTCTGTTATGCTTGTGGCTTTCAGGGCCTGCATGAACCTGATCTCATTTATACCAGATGGAGTACTGCCCTTGTATAATGTATATGATGGGATCCAAAGACTTATTAAGACTGGAGTATTAGAGGATGTTTCATTTTAGACCTGCTCACCCATCCCAGGAATGCCCAAAGGATATACCTTTCACTGAGATGGTGAGGAATTAATTTGGGAGAGCAACCCTGTTACCCATGTAAAGCTCTATAGTCATTATCTCTTTAAGTTAGCTATTATGTGGGAATTCCTAACACTCAACTTGGGTCCTTAAACTTGGATTATCAGATCCCAGGTTGAGAGAAGAAAAACTGCAGCATTTAATCACCTAAGACAAGGTGGATGTCACTTTCTTAATGGATAGCATAGTTGAAGAAGTAATCAGAATAGATTGACTAATAAAAACATATGGCACCAGCTAGTTGGTCATGGATTATCTAGACATGAAATATATAAGCAGAAGACTAAATACTTGTTTAACTTGTAAAATGAGAGAGTTCTAAATCAAGTGAACCAAAGGCTAAATTCAATTGCAAGAAGAAATATAAAAAGTCATGACCCCTCATTCAATTACCAGACTTGAGAAAGTTTACAGACCCAGAAGACGTTAAATGAAGTGGATACCAGGTCTCTTTGGAGAAGGACCCTGCTACCAAAAATGAGTATTGTAATTATTTCTCCCAGGCTTTCCTAAAGGAACTTATGGTTCTTAACCAAGGTAACGTTACATTAAAAAAGGAAAGGCATCCACATTTGGTGGATTATTCGACTGGATCTGAACTAACAAAGCACTGTTTTTAACATAGTAAAAATTGTCCTATAAAGCTTGCCTATGCAAAAAAAAATATGATCATCCACCTACCACCAGATAGTAGGCTGATCACCTCAGGAAAGGGTGACATGTTGGAGACAGAGCATTGGTTTCTGCTGCTAGCAAACTACACAATCAGTGGTGGCTATGGCCAGGCCATCCTTAGTGAATAGAAGTCCATGTTTCTGAGCCAATACAAAGCCTCTTTCCTTACTCCCAAGGGAACATTGTTCTTGAGCCCTTTGGGGAATGACAACAGTGGCTGGATAAAGAGTCTGACTGGTATCCGCAGGATGGGCTTTCCTATCAAATTGACTATTAAAATCTTCCTCTGTTGGATTCAATCTCTGATTAGTATTCACATGGGAAAAATGCCTTCATGTATTCTGTATATTCAGAAAAGACTATCCATATACAAATACCACTCAATTGGGAAAGAACAGTCTCTTCAGTGAATGGTACTGAAAAAAAAAGTTGATTGTCATTTTCAAAAAAAATAAAGAAAAAGAAAGAAGAAGCAGGACCCCTACTTCATAATCTATAAAAAATGCAAATGATTCTAGCACTTAAGTATAAGAGCAAGGATTGCCAAACTCTGAGAAGAAAACTTAAGAAAGCATCTTCATGATCTTGTGCTAAGAAATGGCTTCTTAAATTTTACACTGAAAGCACAATGATGAAAGAAAAAAACAGCCAAATGGGACCTCATTAAAATAAAAAGTCTTACTCCTCAAAGTACTTTATCATGGAAGTGAAACTTCATCTTGGACAACAGGAGAAATACTTGGAAACCACATTTATAATGAAGATTTAATGAACAGAATATATAAATAAAACCTTCAACTTAAGGGAAAAAAAAGCAACACAATTTGAAAATGGGTAAAAGTTGTGAATAGCCATCTCTCTGAAGAAGATACAATAATAGTCAAAAAGCATATGAAAAGATACTCAACATTTTTAGCCATCGGGGGTTGCAAATCAAAACCACAATGATATACCATTTCACACACATTAGAAAAGCTGCTATTTACAAAACAGAAAGTGGCAAGTGTTGGAGAGGATGTGAAGAAATAAGAACACTTATTCATCACTGGTGGCAATGTAAAGTGGTACAGCCACTATGGAAGACAGTTTGGCCGTTCCTCAGAAATTTAAATATAGGAATGCAATAAGACCAATTTGTCCCATAACTTGGTATATATCTCATAGAATAGAAAACAGGGTCTGAGGCAGATATTTGCACACTGATGTTCAGAGTGGTATTCTTCATCATTGCCAAAAGATGGAAGCCACAGAAATGTGTTAGTTTGAATCTATTATGTACCCCAGAAAAGTCGATGTTCCATTAATCCAATCTTGTGTTGGCAGGCCTATTGCTGGGTGGGAACTTTGATTAGGTTGTTTCCATGGAGAATGAGACCCTACCTATTCCTGTTGGATCTTAATTTGCTTAATAGAGTCCTTTAAGGGAGAGACATTTTGCAAAACAACTGAGAGCTGAGGGAACCTAACAGAGAAGTATAATGTCCTCAGAGATTCCAGAAAGTCCTACAGTTGCTGAGGGAGACATTATGAAACCAACTCAGGAGAGATGCTACCATGTGCCTTCTAATGTAACACAGGAACCCTGGGTGTGATTGGCCTTTCTTCAGTGCAGGAAACCTTTTGTTGATTCCTTAGTTTTGACATTTTTATGGCCTTAGAACTGTAAAATTTTAACCTAACAAATCCCTTTGGAAAAAGCCAACCCTTAGCTGATATATTGCTTTCTGGCAGCATCAGCAAAACAAAACACCAAGTGTTCATCAACTTATGAATTCAGATAAATAAATGCACTATAGTCACACAATGGCATATTATTCAGGTATTAAAAATGAATGAACTTCTGATATCTTTACCAACTTGAATAAAACTTGAAGAAGTCTTGTTGAGTAAAATAAGCCAGATACAAAAGTTCGAAGTTGTATGAACTTACTGATATGATACAATTAGTATAAGCAAACTCATAAAGTCAGACTCTTGAATTTTGGTTACCATGGGATTATGTGGGAAAGGGGAATACAGATTTAAGCCCTAAGATACACAGTTTCTATTTGGAATGATTGAAACATTTTGGTAATAGTTGTAATGGCAGCATAGCAATATGAGGATACATAAAAGAATTGAAATGTATATCTGAATGCATTTAAGAACGGAAATGTTAGCTTGTACATATGGGAACAGACTAGACTTAAAAAAAATCCATGGCCCTGCAGAATACATTCATTCAAGCAGTACTACTTCTCTGTAGGAAATGATGGTTCTACGGATGCAAACCACCAAAATAAGTTATCCTGACGCCTTAAAACCAGGATAATTAATGCCATAGTCAAGTATAAGAGAATACTTCTAATGCCACTATATAATGCAATTATAGAAATGTTCTTTCATTAACTGTAACAAATATGTAATGCCAATGCACAGTATTAATGATAAGGTGGTATATGTGAATCCTGTGTTTTATGCATGATCTTATGTAAATCCACAATTTCTCTAATAAAAGAGATAGCATACCATATGATCCTATTTATATAACATTCTTGAAATCATGAAACAGTAGCAATGGAGGAAATATTAGTGCCAGGTATGAAGGAAGTGCTGAAGATACAAGGGATGAGATTATTTAAAGCTAGCATGAATGAACCTTGCAGCATTAGAAGTATTCTCCAGTACTTGACTATGGCATAACATTATCCTGGTTTTAAGGTGTCATGATAACTTATTTTGGTGGTTTACATCCATAGAATCATCATTTCCTACAGAGCAAGTAGGCCTGCTTGAATGAATGTGACGTTATTTACACAGGCTACAAACATATCAATAAGAGATGGGAGACTTTTGTTATAATCAAGAAACTCCCTTATTTGCAGGAAGCATAGTGTTCATCCTTTTCATCTGTAATTCAAGATTATTCAGTCTACCCAACACACAAAAGAATTCCAAAGGATTGTCAGAATTTTCTTTTGGGAGGAACTAGCTATAGCAGAAATATTTCTATAATTTTAAATATTTAATTCATTTTCTGTAGCTTTTCATATTATAAAGTCAATAGCACAGAAAGAGTCTTGACAAAAAAGCAAAAGTCTTGGCCAGATGGAAAGTCTACCACAAAATGGGATTTCCTTGAGATGGCTCTCTTGCTCCGATTATTTTTGTAGCTGTCTGTTTTGTCAATGGCTAATAGTCCTATATCAAATAGCCTATAACAAATGATAATACGTCCCTCAAAGATCCAATGATCCTTTATCCTTTTTTGATGTAAATTGATATATACTTCTATGCTTTGGAAAAATCTTTTGACTCCTGTTTCCTATTAAAATCACTGAGTTGCAGGTGTCTGGGATACATGAGCATACATGAACCTCACCATCTTTTATACTTACTTGATCATAAGTCCTGTAGTGCAATATGAATGTTTTTGTCAAGATAGGAAAAAGTAAAAATACATAGGGCTTATTTTTGTCTTTAAAGTCAGAATTTTGGAAATTAAATGTATAATTTTTACTAAATTTTTTAACCAGTGATGGTGGTAACAGTCACCTATTAATTAAATTTAAATTAAAATATTAGTTCCTTAATCATAAAAGCCAGAAGTATGTCATTGCAGAAAATTATATGGCACAGTGCTGATGCAAATAATCTAGTGCTATGAAAAGGAATGTCCCTACTTCATGCTCCTTGGGATGCTCACACCCATTGAAATGTTCCCTGGCATCAGTTTCCCCCACACTCTGAGCAGTTCCCTCAGCAAGCACATGTTGGAGAATGAGTCCTGGAGGTCATTTTAGTTCTGATTTTACAGTCTTTTCTGAGAATATTACTGGTGTTTCATTGCTTTCCACATATTTTCAGCCAGATAGTCAATGGAAAATACTTAATATTCTGATGAACCTCTTTTGTCTGACACTGCTCACTCCCCTCTGCCAAGTTATTCATTAGATAGTCTTCTTGAATGCAAGGTAAATACAATAAGGAAAAAATCAATGTATTGAGGTAAAGTAAATCACATAATCAAAAACAATGTTGAAATATGAATTTAAGAAAATAAACATTACTGCAAAATTCCAGAGATCCTGGTTGTTGAAGAACAATACTTTCAGATGATCTCATGAAGATAAATTATCTGCCACTACATCAGAGCTTCTCTCATTGTATTCAAAATTCTTTCCATGAATGGGAAATGCCTACCTTGAACAATATGCCCTGAAGAAGGTCAGAAAGAAGACCTTAATTGGCAGTTCCAGAAATGAAACCCAATTAGAATAGAGATGCTGTAACCAGAAGTCAAAATTCATGATGGAATAAAAACATTCTATTTATCATCCACAGGCACCAATCCCCACCAGTTACCCAGTTTTATTAATCAAAATGGTGTATCGTCTCACTTTGAAATACTTCCACAAACCCATAGCATGATTTGTACATGAGATCAAATAAAATATTTACATTGTAGGGAGACTTTGCCCAAAATTACCTTTCCAAAAGCATCTTTGATATCTTCATTCCTTAGACAGTAGATCATGGGAATCAGAGTTAGAGGCATCATAGTATAGAAGAAAGATGTGAAAAAACCCAGAATAGGTGGCATATCTGACTTTGGCATCAAATAAGGGGCAGCGCCATTTGAGAAAAATAAGGTCATGATGAAGAGAAGAGGTATGCAGGTAGAGGTTTTTGATCATACTTTGTGCTGATGGAATCCTCAGCACAGTAAAAGCATAGGGCATTATGACTGAAATCAAGCACCCCAAGGCCAAGAAAAATTATAGCAGTTGGAAGATTGAAGCAAGATGTGTGTCAACATGAGACTTTATTAGTGAAGGCACATCACAGAAACATTGTTGTATTGATAAGCTATAGAAGGTTAATGAGAAGGTGCTAGAAGCACAAATGCCCCCAACTATGGCCCACTAAACCAAGAAGCTGCCTCTAAGAACACACAGAACTTCCTGTTCATGATGACTTCATGGGATGTCAAATTGCCGTGGAATGCTCATAAGCCATCACTGTTAGCAACACTAGCTCTAAAAAGGCCAAGTAAAGAACTGAAATCCTCTGTGTAACATAGCCTAGAAAAGAGATGGACCTGATGTGGGTTAGTGAATTAATGATAGACTTGGGTACAGTGACTGAAATGAAATAGGAGTCTAAAAATGAAAGTTGCTTCAGGAAAAAATACATAGGAGTAGAAGGGAACTTTCCAGAAAAGTGATAATGAGTATATTCCCCATCAGGACTGTCTTGTAGATGAATGAGAATAATAGGGCATGCAAGATCTATTGAAGTTCATTAATTTCCAAGATCATGAGTATAAAATCTGTCACCATTGTCATGTAGGCATTTTCCTAAGTGTGGGTTTCTTCATCTGTAAAAGAGAACAGGATGAAATTTAGAAAAAATAAGGATGGTATATCAAGATTAGCCAATATATCAATTATGTTGTCCAGATAGAAGAAAATCTTGGACTCTATTACTATCCCATTCCCTCAGCAAACAGTTGTCACTGTTTTAACAAATAGAAATATCAAAGTCATTCTCATGTATCTGTCCCTTTTCAGGTAATCACAGTTCCTATTTTTACTGAGAAATCCAAGGCCAACTTATATAATGACCTATTTATTCAACTCAATATCTAAGAGTTACCTCAGTACATCCTAAGAACAATTTCAGTTAAACAAACACTTAAAGATTCACATAGAGACAATGGAAAGATACTGTGTTATTTTTCAGTTCACACAAACCAGGCTATGTATGATATTAATTTTCTCAATAATCTCACTAACATAGCTCAAACCTCCTAAAATATCCTCTTGTGAACAATAAATGCACACATACTCTTTTTGTATACTGTGGAGAAAACCAGCTCATAAAATTCTGCATAGTAAAGGTGAACATATTTTCACATTCCCTTTCACAACACTTGGCTTTCTTGCTTGTGTTTTCTTTCACTAATTCCCAGTGAGCTGGGACAATATCAATGTTTCCTATAAATACAATAGAATTCTATGGACTCAGAAATTCAGCCTCTGAGGTGGTCTCATATTTCAATTATGTAGGATGATGGCAATGATTAACATTTGGACTAAGCCATAAAACTCCCAAAGAGTAGTCCAAAGTAAATATTTACTAATATAACAAAGTAGTGTTTGAGATCTGGGACTCTTCCCAAGAATCTCAGATCTTTGAGTTGGAGCCTTATCGGGGAATTTAATGTGTTCAGGTATACTGGCCCATCAAGGCATATAGTGTATTACAGATTATGAATAAGCTTGTGTTGTATTTATATTATTCACATACTGTGCTTGTTTGAAATGATGTATGTCCCCTAAAAAAGCCATGTTTTAATCTAAATCCCATTACATTAAGGCAGAATAATCCCTATTCAATATTGTATGTTTGAAACTGTAATCAGATCATCTCCATGGAGACATGATTTAATCAAGAGTGGTTTTAAACTGGATTAGGTGATGACGTGTCTCCAACCATTTTGGCAGATTATGATGAGTTTCTGGAGTCCTATAAAAGAGGAAACATTTTGGAGAATGAAAGAGATTCAGAGAGCCAAGCAGAATGACATAGCCATGAGAAGCAGAGTCCACCAGCCAGCAACCTTTGGAGATGAAGAAGGAAAATGTGTCTCAGGGAGCTTCATGAAACAAGAAGCCCAGAGAAGAAGCTAGCAGATGATGCTGTGTTCACCATGTGCCCGTCCAGATGAGAGAGGAACCCTGAACATGTTCATCATGTGCCTTTCCAGATGAGAGAGAAACTCTGACTGTGTTTGCCATGTGCCTTCTCACTTGAGATAGAAACCTTGAACTTCATCGGCCTTCTTGAACCATGGTATCTTTCCCTGGATGCCTTAGATTGGACTTTTCTATAAATTTGTTTTAATTTGGACATTTTCTCAGACTTGGAACTGTAAACTAGTATCTGATTAAATTCCTCTTTTTAAAAGCCATTGTGTTTTTGGTATATTGCATTCTGGCAGCTAGCAACTAGAACACATACCAACACTCAAACCAGCTTCAAGATTTAACTAACATCTTTTCTAGTCTCTCCTATTTATAATCACTTTGTATAGATTCATCTAGGAAAATTTATTTAGGTCAAGAAACTGTGGCTATCTGCGTAGAGTTCTATTTATTTTACACAATATGACAAATGCATTGAAATTCTTTTAAAAACTGAGACCAAAAAAGTACAATGTTATATATCATGTAATGATCCATTTTAGGAAAATAATTTTATCCCACATTAAGTTACTATTATAGAGATGTCAATTTCAACTTTTCCTGTGATTTACATTTCCATGTAATCCATAGGATCAAGAAATAGCAACAGGCTATTGTAAAAATAAGAACCGCCATCTTAAAGACTGCCCCAAATAACAGAACAGTAACAATATTGAATGAGGTACAGGAGTGATGTTTCCCTAAAACTCATTAATTGGATACCCATCAAAGCATTGAATATCATGGAAAGCATGCATACTCCACCCAGAACATCTGATCAATTTGGTGGGCATCAAATTTATATATAATGAAAAAACAATTCTTCCCATAATATGATCGGAAAAAGGGGAAATGTAATGATTTTGAAAGAACACACATTATATGAAAAATTGTAATAAATAATTGTTCAATTTAGTTATGCCATTTACATTTTCTATAATATTATTGAGGTATCACCTCCTTTCAGCATTTGTCCAATATATATAACATCTTTTCTATTAAATTCCAGGATTGCTGAATAGATGACATGATTTAGTTTGTCTCAGCCAGTCAGTGACTCTTTTAGTAGTACTGCATCAAGTCTAAGTTCTTGAAGATTTCCTATCATGTAATGTTCACCCACCTTATTGATCTATATCATTTTTCAGCATTTCCATATGCTCAGGCAAATTTCCTGAGTACAGCACATTTCAAACTCCAGAGAATTTTTTTGTCTATCACTCTTCCATGTTGGCATTTTCCCTTTCTTATATACACAGATATATATTTAAGGTGCTCTAATATGAATTTTCCTACTCCAAAGCAGAATAGTCTTACACATTTTTCATTGTCCAGAATATAACGTGAATTCATCCTTACTATATTGAAAGACATATTTCTTAGAGCAATTATAATTGTTTCTTTTAGTAAATGGCTTATGTGTTTTTCTTCATGAGTGTGGTTTGTTTCTTCCTCAAAACATGTGTTTTCCTTGTCCACCTAAGGACAAATTGCAGAAATCCTTAGCTTGATACCAAATATCATGAGAAACATTTTAATGAACTGACACTATTACAATTGTGTGTAGGTGTAATAAAATAAACAAAATTAAGTGGCAGACCCATAATTTTGGACTCAGACTCTGCTTATTTGTCTATACATTCAATAAATGCACAAACTCACTTGAAAATTACTCAGTAATCTCTCACAGGCTATCATTGTGAATGATGAAATCCAATGCTGACTGAATGTTTATCAACTCTGAAATTCAAAGCAAGGCATTTTTCTCTTTTCTTCTGATTAATAGACAAGGCCATGATGAGTTCATAACATCGCCCCATTGCCTTCACTCAGCAGCTTTTAAAGATTTGCCAGTTTCTTCCCTGAGCTAAATAAGCATGGATATCATCTTGAAATGAGACTGTCAAACACAAAGCAACTTCTCGTGGGATATATGCCCAGAGAAACTTAATGGGTCAAAAATTATAGTTAAGTATTGGCCATAAGCTATTTAACATTAGTGGTCCCAAAGGAATTTTAATGTTAGAAACATCAGTGTTTCTTATAAATAAATTTACTGATATATTTCCAAAGTATGCAAATGATCCATACACTTAAATTACAAACAATTAATGAATGTATAGTCATGGATGTTTATATTGTATTTCTATATTTTTGAAATAACTGGAAGATGTTCAGTTGATTTCACAGTTGCCCCTAGTTTGTTTTTCAGCTTTTAAAAATTATTTTTTGACAACTCTTCAGACACATACAGTCCATACCTGATGTATAATCAGTGGCTCATAATATAATCATTTAGTTGTATATTCATCACATGATCATTTTTAGAAGAATTTCCATCACTACAGAAAAAATGAAAAGAAAAAAGAAAAAACTCATACATCCCATTCCCCAACCCCTCCCTCTCATTGACCACTAATATTTCAATCTACCCAATTTATTTTACCCCTTATCCCCCGTTTTTTTTCTTTTTTTGATTCTTTTTACTCATCTGTCTATACCCTGTATAAAAGGAGAATCAGACAGATTTGCACTATCACACAGTCACAGTGCCTAAGTAATATTAACATACAATCATCTTTAAGAATCAAGGCTACAGGAGTGCAGTTCAACACCATTAGGTACTTCCTTCCAGCCACTCCAATACACCATAAACTAAAAAGGAATGTGTATATAATGCATAAAGGTAACCTCCAGGATAATCTCTA
>PVIY010011233.1:0-66092 GCA_004026745.1 Myrmecophaga tridactyla | reverse complement strand
TCTGCTGGTCTTCTCTCCAGGCCCCTGGGTTCCAACAACTTTCCCCAGGGTAACTTCTTTCTGTATCTCCAAGGGCCTGGGCTGAGCTGCAAGTGCTGAGATGAGGAATGCCGAGCTGCTTAGGCTGTGCTACCTTGTGTTCTCTCATTTAAGCACCAGCCAATTAAGTCAAACGTCACTCATTGCAGCAGACACGCCTCCTAGCCAACTGCAGATGTAATTAGCAACAAATGAGGTTCACATACCATTGGCTTATGTCCGCAGCAACAAGACTAGGTATGCTCACCTGGCCAAGTTGACAACTAAATCTAACTAACACAGCCTGGATTGGTACTTTTAAATGAAAATATATATATATATATATATATATATATATATATATATATATATTTTTTTTTTTTAAATAAGGGTGATGCAATGGTGACTTAGTGGCAGAATTCTCGCCTTCCAAGCCAGAGACCTGGATTTGATTCCCAGAGTCTGCCCATGTGAAAAAATAATAATAAAATAAGTATGTGATTGATTGGTAGCTGCAAAGATCTAAACAAACGTCAGACTACTCTTCTCTCAGTGAAGAAGACCTGATACGGCTCTATGACTTTTTAAATTTCATCTACGAGTCTTCCTGTTGTGACAAGGCTACAACCAACATCTCCCTTGCATTTCCTTCACTTTTGCTCTAGCGTCTAAATTATCATCACTTGTTTATACTCAAATTAAGCAAAATACATCAATACTGCTATTCAAGTACATTTGAAAATCCTGTACTTCCATTTATGGTGCTTGTATGGGTGTTTATATTATTTCCCCCTGTCTCCCTCTCCCTCCACCTATTGCAGCCCTTATACTAACCAGTATAGTTTCTTGAAAAATGTAGGCAGGCCCATTTGGGGGTGCAGGGGTGGCTCAGTGGTTGAATTTGCGCCTGCCATGCGCCTGGGATCAATTCCCAGTCCATGCACTTTCTAGAAAACAAATAAACAACAGACAAAAATTCAACAAATGATGCTGCAGTAATGGGATGCTCACATGGACAAATAATGAAATGTGATCCCCCCCCCCACAGCATATAAAAAACAGAAACAAAAGCAAAACAAACAAAAATGTAGGCCCTTGTATAAAGTTTACAAACGAATTGTGGTGATTAATACAGCCACTCTGTGGATTTTTCACAGCTTGGTTCACATCGCTATGTAGACTTTCTGGTGGTAAGTCTCCCTGAAGATGTTTTTTCCTTCCACAGGGGGATGGAACCTATGGAATCATGTCTCAGGAGAAATCTCTCCTGTTAAGCTGTCAGTTCTACTTTTATAGAATTTATCCACTTGCCTTACAGAGAAATTTTGAATGTTTACAGACAGTAAAACAAACTCTTCTTTTTTAGATTCTGAAACAGATTTTGAAACAGGTTTTCTAGATTTTGAACAGAATACCATCAGAAAAAAAAATTACTGAGAAGGTTTCAGGGGAAATGCAACTTAGAGGGCTCAACTAGCGACAGGTCTCAGGGGATTCGAAATTCTAGTCCTGGCTGTGCCGCTGGCTCCTGATGTGAGGTCAGGAAGTGATTATCTCAGCGTCCACACTGTAAGGCAAGTTAAACCCTTGTAACTTCTCTTAGAGTACGTTGCAGTATTGTGCAGAGATGGCAAAAAGAAGAAGAAAAATATACATAGTGAGAGATATTGGAAACTGTGACTCAAAGTAAATGTAACACAAAATGTACCCAGAGGCCATAGCAATATTAAAACACCTTATTTTTTTGGGACCTGAGTTATATCCCTCTATCCCCCTAAATTCTCTAGAACTTCATTCAGCAAACGTGTATTAAGCAAGCACTTTTGGTGGAAATTGTGCCGACAACTGGGAATATACAGGGAAATAAGATATGGAGCTTAGAGTCCAGTGAAGGAAATAATTACATCTCTTAATTTCTCTCAATTAAAAGTTTATTCAAAAAAAAGTTTATTCCACAAATTAAATTTGATCTTATGACACTAAAGAAAACAAATAATCCAAAATTAATACATAATGCCTTTTTAGCTGCTCTACTTGAAGAGGACTTTAATATATAGCAATCAATGGTCAAGATGAAAAGTCACCATAACATTGCAGTTGGAATTTGGGGGGTTCATGTTGTCATGGCAAAAACACATTGCTGTTGTCAGGAGTTCTGAAGGTGAGTTGTCCTTTGAGGAGGAATGTCCTTAAATAAGCCTTTCTACTTAGGTCCTCTCCTGGCCAGATTCCTACCTGTCAGCCTAATTGACAGTCAAACCCACTTAAACCCACTGGATCTTTCTTTAACACACCAACACCAGCCACCCACTCACAAAACCACATTCAATCCCTTCTTGATGAATCTGTCGGTATCAAACCTTTCTTGAGCTGATTACTATTAAAACAGTCATTGCAATTACCATTAGTCCATTAGTTCACAATTACTGTCAGTGTTCTTGTTATTAAAAATAATAATCATCCTAGTAATAATAATAGCAAATGTATGCCATCTCACAGGTGCACTGTCATTTTAATGGAGAAAGCATATTCAAAAACCTCCCTGGAAATCACACTTGATGAAGTCTTAGACATTTTCAAAAGCAACTAAAAGAAAAACACGTTGGCCTTTAACTACTTTGAACTCTTACAGCGTAAGATACCAGCTTTTCTGATGATTCTCATAAAACAACTCCCAACCGAAGTTCAAAGGTGATAGAATGGCCCCTTTTGCCAGTCATTCATTCATTCACATAATCATTTGTTGAACAATTTACTAACTTACTAACTGCCTGGTCTGTGTTATGTATGGCATATCCATTCTAGCAATCACATACTGACAAGCAGAGGCTTCTGACATCAGTTTGCTCAATGCAACTGAAGTTTGTTGAAGTTCAGGATTAGGTTACATGACTCAGATAAACAATAAGATGATCAAGAGCCTCTGTGATAGGAATTCACTGCTTGTACACACCTGAACTCAGTTAAGTTTGTATCATAGTCCACCCCCCATGCAGTGTGAATGTATGTGGTCCTGTTCATTAACTATCAAAACTTACCCTAAAACCAATTAGCATATGGAACAACCTATCCCCTGGGATCTCTTTTACTTATAAGATGGAAGAGGTAGGAAACAATGGGGATACTTAGGATTCAGGGAACATAGATAGTTACCAAGATGCTAAGCCTTCCCATGAGAAAATTCAAATATAAGTAATGCAGATAATAAAACAAGGAAAGAACACACAAATACACTTCCCACACACACACACATATACACATTTTATTTTTAGAAGTAGGTTTTTAAATTAAAATTTAGTTAAAAGGATGTGAATGGAGAAACAAAAGGGAATTTAAAGAAATAATTAATGAGAGTTCAGGCTTGGTAAAAAGAATTAGATGAGAATCTAAATGGTTTCATTAATCTTTTTCTTCTACCTATTCATTTACAGTCAGCAGCGTTTGTTGCAAATATATCTGATACAATAACAGTTTACAGAAAAATGGAGGAAACAAAAAACCTAACGTGAGAGTAGACATTTGGACAGGTCTTTGATTTTGGTATGGAAGATTGGCAGTTGTTGTACATAAGGGTTTTTTTTTTTATGAACAATATGTCTTTAGGAAAAATGCTTTATTCAAATTGTTATTTCAAGCCATAATGTAAATTGTGGTGATGATGGAAAAGCCCGGACATTCTTCTGCCTTTTATTATCCTGGGCTGCATTGTCCTCACGCAGATTTGCCTTTTGAGATTTTATTTATTTGTACTCAGAATGCATGATCAAACAGAGGAACAAACAGGTAATGCTGGGACTGTTTCGTCCCTTGAGAGTATTAAGCCCTGCACTAGATCTGAACAGAGGCTTGGGAATTACATCTTGTAAAGACAGAAACAGAGAATGAGTCCCTCTGGCCCAACAGTGTCAAGTCCAGGGCTGTGGTTCCAAATGCTCCTGTGCATCAGAACACCTGGAAGGTTGGTTACAACACAGATTTCTGATCCTCATCACCAGAACTTCTGATTTAGCAGGTCTGTTCTAGTTTGCTAGCTGTGGGAATGCAATATACCAGAAACAGAATGGCTTTTAAAAAGGGAAATTTAATGAGTTGCTAGTGTACAGTTCTAAGGCTGAGAATTAAAACAAGTTTATAGAAAAGTCCAATCAAAGGCATCCAGGAAAAGATACCTTGGTTCAAGAAGGCCGATGAAGTTCAGGGTTTCTCTCTCAAGTGAGAAGGCACATGGCGAACACAGTCAGGGCTTCTCTCCCAGCTGGAAGGGCACATGGCGAACACAGCGTCATCTGCTAGCTTTCTCTCCTGGCTTCCAGTTTCACAAAGCTCCCCGGGAGGCATCTTCCTTCTTCATCTCCAAAGGTTGCTGGCTCGTGGACTCTCTGCATCTCATGGCTACATCGTTCTGCTCTCTCTGAATCTCTCATTCTCCAAAATATTTCCTCTTTTATAGGACTCCAATAAACCAATCAAGACCCACCCAAACGGGTGGAGAAAAGTCGTCACCTAATCCAATTTAACAACCACTCTTGACTAAATCACATCACCCAGGGAGATGATCTCATTACAGTTTCAAACATACGGTATTGACTAGAGATTATTCTACCTTTATGAAATGGGACTTACATTAAAACATGACTTTTCTTAGGGGGCATACTTCCTTTCAAACCAGCACAGCAGGTCTGGGGCAGGACCCAAGATTTTGCATTTCTAGCAAGTTCCTAAGTGATGCTTGAAGCTGCTGGTCTGGAGACCACACTTTGATAACTACTGTTTTAGGCCAATCCTTCTCTCCAGGGAGCGGAAGCACCACGGCACCCTGGAGGATAAATACAAGCCTTGAGAACACATGGGACAAATACAAAAGGAAATAGAATTTACCACTCTGGGTGCCATTTTTTCTTTTTTTTTTTTTCTCTTGCTCCTTCCTCTTCTGTAGACAGTGTGATAATATGGATCCCATATGCCCTCTTACTGAGAGATGCCCTCACCATTAGAAATCCAGGGGAACCTGGCTACAGTCTAGTAAGAAGGAAACAGAATTTGGATGAGTTAAGCCACCAAGTGCCCTAGCTTTAGGAAGTAGGATTTGTGTGTGTGTGTGTGTCTTTTTCTGGACACCAAGTAAGAACAGGTTAGAGCCCCTGACAGTGGGCAGAGGAGGCAAGTTGCTCAGATCTGCTTCTGGTCCAGGTGTCATGGTAACAGGCAAGAGTGGCCTTTGAGGATGATGTCAAGGGCCCAGGTGGGCATTTGGGCTAAAGGTCTGGTTACTAATTAAGAATCATTATTAGCCATGGAGAGTGACTTGTGCTGATATTTCTGACTAAAAGAGTCAGCTGCCAGCAGTAGGGCTGGCCCTAGAATCTGGCTCAGATCCTCATATTATGTTGCCATCAGGTACCTATTAATGATGACGCTGGACCCAGTAGAAGGGACCCTATCACATGATTGACTCCAAGCTTATAGTTTTTATGAAATCTACATATTTTTCACACTACTTGAAATTGAAAATAGCACAGCCATACTCCCTCTTATTATGATTTGAAAAATAAATGGCCTTCATTTTTTTCATCTTAAGATTTTATGTCAGTCTATACGCCTTGCTAGATGAAGACAAAGTGATTTTTTTCCCTGAATTTGTTAAGGAAAATGGCTTTGAATTTTGCTAATGTGACTTGTGAATGATTTAGATATTACTCTGCCATATATTATAGCAGAATTTTATATTCTTTACGAATTTTAATGATTCTTAATACTGCACCCAGCTCCAACATGAGAAAACTCTCCAGTCCATCATTCTCTTATTAACATTGTCGATGTTTTTAGTAAAGAACCAATAAAATAATGACAATCATTTGCCATTTTTCATATTTTCTTTCAAGTACATTGAAGAAAGGTATTTAAATTCTTCATGTGGTTTTCAAAATGACAATGTAATTTCAGCAGATTTACCTTTATTATTGTTATCTTTTTTTGCAGAGCATGCTCACTAGAATATGTAACCAAATGCTATTTCCTTTGTCCTGATGCACTTTTAACATATTGTCCATTGATCCATGTATGTGATTAAAGGTATCTATCTACTAGTTTGCTTAACCTACGCTGGGGGAGAGGAAGTAAATGACATTCAGGTGCCCTGAGAATATGTTTTACATATCCCAGGAAAAAAATACAAATGACCATCTTTTCCTACTTCTTACTAATAGATCACAGGGTTGACTTTGTACCCAGGAGAGATCTCAGAGTTGGCAGTTATCCTTTCTGGTTTCTGGGTTGGCAGGCTAATCCCAACACCCCGCCCCCCCATACATACACACACCATACACACCCCCACATACCATACCACACAGCATACATAAGCTGCAAACCAATACACACACACACTGCTTACCTTGATTATGTCAACAGATAGGCACTGAGTGCCTTTCTCTGTGCCAGGCACTTCTTTAGGTGGTTGGGACACATCATGATGAAGCATCCTGATGACCCTGGACTGTAGAGCTGGCATTCCAATCGGGGGACCAAAAGGTGGGGGGAGAGTAGAAAAGAGACCAAATAAATAGGTCAATGAGATATGGTGGATATGTTAGCATATGGATATCCATAGTATAGTGCATACTATGGAAGGAAAGCAGACAGCAGAGCAAGAGGGTCACAGTTGGGTAGTCAGGGTAGGCTTCCATAACACTTGAACAGAACTGTGAAGGAATTAAGGAGATTTAGCAATTTAGTAGATGGTTATCTGGGAAAGAGAGTTCCAGACAGAATCAAAGTTCTGAAAGGGGCATCGGCCAGTGTGTTCAGCTCATGTGTGCAGCCAGTGAGGCCATTCAAGGTGAAGAAATAGAAAATATGGCCAGAGAGGTCACCGTGCAGAGAAAGGCGAAAGCAGCAGAGTACCTGGTGACCCAGTGGGGTTTGACCTTGACTCCGAGTGCAATAGACAGCAGAGGCATGTCAAGATCTCCTGTGCTCTAAAAGGATGGCCCTGGCTGCTGGGACAAGAGCAGGCCGTGGGCAACAGGGGTGGCAGCAAGGAAGAGGATACACATTAGCCTAGGTAAGGACACGTGTGGCTTCAATTGGACGACAGCACTGGAGGTTGTGGAAAGTGGTTATTTTTCCGGATTAGTTTTGAAGATTGCGCCAACAGTGTAGTGAGAGGGGAAAGAGTCAAGGTAATTCCAAGGATTTAGAGCTAAGCAAGGGAAGGGGTTGGAATTACCATTCTAAAGGTGGAGTTAGTCTGGAGGGGAAATCAAGAAGCCAATTTTAGATGTGTTGGGTTTGAAAGATTTATTAGATCCCCCCAAATGGTGATATCATGTAGGAATTGAATATATACATCTGAACACCTGGAGAGGAGAAGGCTGGAGAGATATATTTGGATGGCAGTGAACCAGATTCTGCCATATATGCTTACCTACATTCTCCCCACCCCGTGGTAATCTGCAAGATCTCAGGGGCCAAGAAATTTGCAACATTGATCCCTATTTCCAGTCACTTCAAAGTTGAGCCTGAATTTGACTACAAGTGTTTTGTTCGTCCGTTAGTTTTAGAAATAATCCTAAATCATGACACTGTATTAATTTTAAAGCCTGGCCCAGTTGTTATCTAGTCCTACCAGAATATAAACATTTCTTCATGCTTCTTATTGGTCATGTGTGTTTGGTGAAATAATGCTAAATGTCTTGAAAGGAAAGTAGGTGATTACAAAAAAAAGTTGCCAAATTTTAGAACTTTACCAGGGCTAGCCCTGAGAATGGGAAGGAAACTCAGGTTTTCATGATCCTTTCCCTTTAAGCACTGTGTGGTCTCCTGCATTGGGGCTGAAACCCAGGTTCATAATATCAGTGGCAGAGAAAACTTAAAATGACTGTTGTGGCTGCCACCCTCGGGAACTAACTAAACAAGATTTATGGCAGTGTTTCTACAAGTGCCAAACACCTAGATACAGATTTTTAGAACTTGCTGCATTCCCTTTAGTGACTGTCCTAAACAAGGTGATTTCTAAGCAACAGCCAGTGGCCCAGTTCTTTCAATCGATATTTCATACATCAAATTTCACCTTACTAAAAGACTTTAATGAGATGTGACCTTAATTCATATTTTTATTTCATATCACACTTACAGGACAGCAATTTATGTTTCTTAATGATTTATAACAATAAAAATAAATGGAAATCTATGTATTGCCTTTACATTATTTTTATCTCTACAGTTTTTTTTTTTTTCATTTTCATTGTCAGAATTAATTTTAAAGCACAGTTCTGTAGACAGTTGTCTGGTGCTTGAAGATGTATAAACATTTCCTCATACATCTTTTTGGTCCAATGTCTCAGATAAATAAATTTAAATGATTTATGTTATTTGGTTTAATATTATTGACTCAACATATATTTTAAATAGAACCAGAGATCAATCTAGAGACCCACCTATATCTAACTATTAGATTTCTTAATTTAATAAATTTGCATTAAACATATTCTCCATGGAAGGCATCGGACAGTAATCAAGCTTCACTAAAAAAGATTGCAAGTTGGTTGGCAAATAGATCCAAACAAAAACTTTAGTGTAAGACAGAAAATTTTATAAAAATTTGCTTTCTAAACAAAATTCTAAAATGAAAAGTGTATATATTATTTCAGGGAGTAACTTTATTCATAAAACTTGAATCTGTAACCAGGTAAACTTTTATTTTTCATTTATTTTATTTTTGCCTGTATGTATTATTTTTAAATGCAATTTTATTGAGATATATTGTATATTCACATACCATATAATTATCCAGTATTATCATATAGCTGTACATTGTCATCGCAATAGATTTTTGAACATTTTCATTAGTCTGAAAAGAATAAAGATAAGAATAAAAGTTCAGATAAAAGTGAAAAAGAGCATCCAAAACATCCCACCGACATCCATATTATTTATTTATTTTTTGTCTTTTTTTTTCTTACTCATCTGTCCATACACTGGATAAAAGGAGCATCAGTCACAAGGTTTTCACAATCACACAGTCACTCCTAAAAAGCTCTGTAGTTATTCATTTGTCTTCTAAAATCAAGGCTATTGGATTATGGTTCAACAGTTATAGGTATTTCCCTCTAGCTACTCCAATACACAAAAGCCTGAAAGGAGATATCTATATATGCATAAGAATAACTTCCAGAAAGACCTCTCAAATCTATTTGAAATCTCTCAGCCACTGAAACTCTATTTTATTTCATTTTTCTTCCCCCTTTTGGTCAAGAAGGCTTTCTCATTCCCATGATGCCAGGGCCAGGCTCATCCCCTGGAGTCATGTCCTGTGTTGCCAGGGAGATTTACAGCCCTGGGTTTTATCTATTTATTATTCTTCTTGTCTAACTAATACCCATTTCTTTCTTTTATATTGTTAAGGTTGCATAGAAAGGTGTGAAGAAATAAAATGGAAAAGGAATGGACTATTTCATCAATTGCTTAGGTCAGCAAATTAAATTTCCCAGAGTTGATGTATGGGAGAATTAAGGGGAAGATACAAAGAAATATACAGCTGTGTTTGGAGTAGTTAAAACCCACATACAAAAAAAACAGTGTGCATTTTAGAAATATTAAAGAATCTGAAGAGCAGACTGATGACTGCAAGAGGAAGCTACAAGTGTTAAGAAAGGTACTCCTTGAGATTAGCATTTTTTCCCCATGGGTGGGTTCTGCAGAGGCCTTAGCGTCACTCTGGGCCAGGATAGAAAAAAAATGGGTCAAATATGGATTTTAAGAACATAATCTAAGTTTAGATCCAGGTCTGGCCAGTTGATACTATTTGACCTCAAGCAAGTCCCACCACTTTTCTGAGCTTGTTTTCTCATATTTCAAATGTGGATAATAATTCTGACTTTGTAGTATTGCTGTGCGGAATTATTGTAAGGAGTGGGAGGGAAATGCTGAGTGCAGTGTTTGACACATGAGCTGCTCGGCCAGAGCTCATTTATTTCTTCATTGTTTCCCATATTATTGTATGATTCATTTAAACCACTGTTTTCACATTAATAATAATCTGTCATGACTCTCTTTTGCAGTTCTACCAAAGAACTCTTATATGGGCTCTCTCCTTATCCTTGACATAAACAGCTGTCATCAGCTTTCTTTGTAAATTTTGTATAATTTTCTCTATAAATGTTGTAGGTGCTGAATGCTGAAATAATTAACATATCTTTTTGACCATTTATTTTTCATTCAGCAAGCTAAATTTTGTTTTGTCCAACAGCCCCTACAGCTTCTAATAGTTTTCATTGTAGAGTTAAAAAGATGACCTCATTATAGCCTGAACTTTTCATCAGTGATTTAATCTGAAACTTGGAAGTATATAACTAATTTGTTTCCCTGGCCTTTTCCACTTCTTGTTTTTCAAGTATTTGTTTCTCTATTGTTATTTTTTCTTGCTTAGGGGTGGCAAACTCAAATGGGACAGGGGTCTGGCAGGCAGCCTACAAGAATGGCGTAGGCAGACGGAAGTCCGGAGAGCTGGAGAACGCACATACCAGCTAGAAGGGGTGCTGCATCTTAGCCCCACCTGACTGCTGTGCTAGTGTGACATAGGCCCAGTGCTGCCAAATCTTCTGAGCTTTGAAGAGAAGCCAAAAATATGGTTTCTGTCCAAAATATTTTCATTTTTAAATGTTGCCAACTCATTAAAAAAAAAAAAAAAAACCTGTGTGAGCCAAACAAAATATACCCGCAGGTAAAATTGGCTTCTATTCTATATAGTTTTCCACATTCCTCAATAGGAAAGGAGGGAAGATTCAAGATGAAAAGAGGAACCATGTATGGAAACCATCTAGAAAGACCAGACACCCTCCGGGGGGTGTTATGTATTTCTCTATGGCTTTTATCAAAAAGAATCACGGTTGTGCTGTTGCAGCTACATCCTCTCGAATCCTTACGATGGGTTGTGATGAGCCATCTCTTGCCCTACATAGGCGTCTTTCTTCTACCATCCAATGATGCCTCTTTTACAAAAGGAAAATCATAACAGGGGATCTGAGTGTGTTTTTATTCCACGAGATTGTGGGATTAACAAAATTTCCTGAAGAAATTTAACACTTATGCTACATTCTCCCACATCCCTGTTGGAAAAAACTCCGTGGCTGTCAGGACTGTCAAAAGGACAATTCGCAGCAGTGCCTTGCCTGCATTGTTTCAATCACTGGGCCAGTGGACCTGGCGTCTGAAAATGCTGCCTCTGGGCACCTTCCTCCCTGGGTGGAGAAAGTCGAGCCAGTTAGTAGGGAGAAGTTGGGAAAGAAGGAAAGAAAAGCTACTAACTCTTCCTGCTACCATCTAATGAATCTCTGAAATAAAACCCTATTGTTTGGGTTGCTGGTGAGAAGTCTCAGGTTGCAGATTTTTCCAGGCTTCGGAAAAATCAGTGACTCTGCCTTGGTTATGACTGGCTCCTGCCTTCATCTACTAACCCAGGACCACCAGCCTCCTGAAACATCTTCCCTGAAATGTCCTTAGGGGACCTCCTGAGGTGTGTCATATGTGCTCAGAAAAGTCATCTTTTGCTCTTTTGCATTGGTACCCTTTTGTTGTCCACTGCCTGTGAGGTTTCTTCCAAGAAAAGCTTCTGTGTATGCCAGGAGAGGGGAACTCTGTACCAAACGTGCTGCAGAAGCTTAAGGTCCCAAAGCACTGCTGTGCTCCTTGCCGTCAGTACTGAGGGGTGGCAGGCCGGCCCTGCTCAGATGTAAAATCTCCTTCTCTGCGCTTTGCCCTTCGTTACCTGACCACCAAGCAGCAGAGTTTGTGCCCCTGTTCTCATAGAATCCCTCATGGAAATCTGCTCTTTCCTCCTGCCTCCTTAAGCCTTAGACCGAAGACTTAGGGACTAGGGGAGAGCACCTTAGGGGGATAACAAAGCCCCTTGCCAATCCCCCTTCCTCTCCTACTTCTTCCAAAGCACACGTGCATCTAACCGCCTGCACGTGGCCTCTTCCCTCTAGTTAGTGCATGCTTTACACCAGCACTAGAGCCCTTCCGGGTGCTGCCTCCAAGACCGGAACTAACTGTGGATTCAGCTTCCATGGAACTGGAAGCCTTGCTTTGCAGAAGAGTATTGTCCTGTGATCCTGGTGGAATGGAGTTATGGTGAGAGGAAAACAAAAATAGTTAGGAATTATTTCTCCTAAGATTCCAGGGGGGTTGCCTAAAAGTACAGTGAGGAAAGTCACTTTTCTCTCTTAAATGTATAGAGAGTTTTCCTTTGAAGGGTTTCACAGACTTTCTCCTCTACCTTGATCTTTGCTGATAGGACCTCCTCATGTGAGTGCACATCTGATTCGCAGATATCCAGGAGAAGGAGGCAACGAGGGAACGCTTTTAATAGAAAGTGTGCCGGATATGAAGTCGGACAGATTTCACCAGGTGTCCTTGGCCCTGTCATTTAACTACTCTGAGCTGAATTTCTTGATCTGTGTAATGCTAAAAAAAATAATGACTACCCCTTTAGTGTTGTCCAGTTAATTACTAGAATACATTATATCTAGACCACAACCTGAAGGACAGTAGACACAGTTTAAAGATACATTCTGTTTACTCTCCGAATGCATTGACCTGGGTGGATGTTTCCTAAGCTTGAGGCACTTTGTTTCTGACACTGGACCTGGTTGGCCCTGTAGGGGATGTGGAGATGAGTGAAACTGTATACCTGTGCCCCAGGGGTTCCCAGCATGCTGGAAAATACAGACAAGCACACGGGGATCTCTAATATAAGTACTTTGGTTCTTCTGCATCTCTGCAGGGCTTATTGTTACCTGCTGTGGAGCAGGAAGGGGGAATCAAGCTCATTTTAAATCCATATGTTTGTCTCTTTATAAAAAAGAAAGCACACATTACCAAATAGATGCTCAGTGAGAGTGCAGCGATAGTTCTTGGGAATGCGAGGATAGCTCCAGGAAGGTTGCTCACCCAGATAAAATAATTCTTGCTAAACTAAAAGCAACTACCTGAATGTCCTCTAGCTATTAACGGCATTGACCTGTCTCCAAAACCAAAGGATCCAGGCAGGCCAAGCTGAGCGAAATCAATCTCGATTCCCAGAAGACAGAGCTACTGAGGCCAATGTTACTAAATTTCTCCAAGACCTCTGAGGCACTCAAGGAAGGAAGAACCCATAAAAAGGCATATGTGGGATGGGAATACTTTCTGCATCAGTGCCCCCCGAAGCAGTGAGTGGGACATGGGGGACCTCAGATATAAATGTTTAGTGTCACTTTTCTTTCACTTCCCAGAATAAATGTTTGCCCAGGAGGAAAAAATAGGTGGCAGCAGGAGCTACGCATGCCTGAAGCTGAAGGATAACTGCTTTGTGTCTAATACATTAGAGAAATTGTTCAACAGTAGTTTGTCCTTGTAAAAATATTACCCTTGTAGTGCTGTCAGAGCTTTGTTTCTGCCTCAAAGGTGTCAGGCCCGTAAATTTAAACCTGCCTGGGGGCTGATCTGACTTATATGACTGTGTGCCCAGATTGTCAGATTCTATGTTGGGAATTCGTAAAGTTTTCACAATGTTGGAAACGTTTTCTGTTTTTAAACTTTATTCCTCGTTTAATTTTTTTATTTTTAAAAATGTTTTCTAATTGGTCATTTCCTAATTGTCAATATTCATGCATATATTCCTTCATAAAATAAAACAGTTTTCACCTAACCTGTACCAGATTCAAGTTACTACAGAGATATAAATAAAGAAGATCTGTTTCTCATCCTCAAGGAATTCACGGTCTGGCAGGAGTTGCTTTTAATTATTATTAATTAAATTATTGACTATTAATTATTGACTGATAGTTAATAATTCTGCAAGTGATTGTTGTGACGGAACTATGCCTACAGTATTCTGGAGGTAGAGAGAACAGAACTTTAGCTTAGCCTGAAGCTGGGACAATCAGGGAAGCCTTTCTGGAGTAGGTGATGCCTGAGCTGAGGCTTCAAGAAGGAGCAGGAGTAAGCCAGGAAAAAGGGTGGGGAGCTGAGATACTCCTGGCAGACAGGACTGTATTGGCCAAGTCATTGAAATAAAAACTCCACAGTAAATGCAGGGATTTTGGAATTAGCTTGTTGCAGGAGAAGCATAAAAGAAGAGAGGAGGGGTAAAAAAAAAAAATGAGGCTGGAAAGTGGCAGGAAGCAGCCTGAATACCAAGCTAAGAACAAATATTCATTCTGATGGTCAGTATTTTCCAAAGAATTCCTGCAGCACATTTTCTCAGAATAAGAAAATCATTAATCAAGGGATTCTTTGGTTAAATGAACTTTTGAGAAATGTGACAACTTCTATAGTAAATAAATATGTTGAAATTTACATAATCAAATTCGCCCAAACTTACTCGATCATGGAACCCATTTGTCAGTGGGATTTATTAACTGCAGATCACATTTTGAGTAATGCTTTTCTCTAAGAAATGAGACAGTGGTTGTTGAACAAAAATATAGGGGTTTTGACCATTGCTAGTTAATCATCTATGAGACTCACTAGATAATGTAAAGCAAAATAGATTAAGTCAAAAATTTGCCTCTAAGAAATTGAAGTCTAAAGGCTGTACTTTGGATTCTTTTTTGGATCCCAAACCTTTTTTTTTTTAAGAGCCTGGTGAAAACTTGGAATCTTCTCTATGGAAAAATTTACATATCACAAGCACACAAAATTAGCATATACTTTTGGAGACTTCAAAACCCACTGAGTATTATGCGTAACTCTAAGAGCCCAGTTGGGGCTTGTGAAATAGCCAAAATCCTGAAAGTTCAGGTATACCTGCCCTGGTAGGGAGCAGAATCATTATGTCCCTCCCCATCCAGGGCTGTTACCGCTCTTTAAAAAAGTCAGGTAAGACATTTTGGAAGGTAATTTTGGTTGCTATGCTTGAAAACCATGCTGCAGCCTTGTCTCATAACAGAGTATTTTATGCAAGTCTCATTTAACATTGCTTTTAAAACAAATACAGGTGCTATTATGTATACATTCTTTATTGAGATTCAGAAAATCACTCTATTGTGCAAGTATTTACAACATATTTAGATTCAATGTCAGGTATTGTTCAGAAATAGTAAGTTACCAGAACAAAATTATGCATAAGTAGTAAGAGAGGAAAGAGGAAGCAGAAATGTGGATGCGCAAAGAATATGTATTCGTCCTGATTGCAGTTCTTCAGTATCTTCTGTAGAGAACAGGAAAGGGCTGTGTAATCATTCAAAATTCCACCCCTCATTTCTCTGTCCCCAGGGTTGTTGGAGTGGGTGGGAATGTTTTGTTTGGATCTTGGCTTCCCTTCACATTTTAATGTACATGCTGATTACCTGAGGGTCTTGGTAAATTACAGATTCTAAATCATTAGGTCAGGGTGGGGCCTAAGAGTCCCCAATGCTGAACTAATGCCCCCAATCCTGAGACTGCAGTGGAAGGGGTGAGGGTGTAGATTAGGGGCAAACACTCATAAGCATGCACCTTACACTTAAATTCCATCTTCCCTTCTTTGGTATACTTTGTGAAAAATATAGAAATGCAGAAGGAATTATCATAGTAAATATTTAGGAAATATATTATTAATTTAGGCCCGTCATCTATTAAGACCTTATTTTTGGAGAGCCAGTGATTGAAAATAGATAAATGCAAATCTTTAAAGAGGATTAAGATGTTTATTTACCTATTGAAACTTCTTATGAGTTTATGTTTATCTATATCTATATGCATATAATATATTTTTTTTCCTGCATAAGCTACATGTTATCCTATTGGCTGAGGATATAATCCTCATTATCTGGTGATTCCAGTGATCTGTGCTGCTCCATCACTGAACTTCATGGCATCTTTTCTCTGTGTTTACATAAACATTTATTTACACAGGACTCAGTTTTCCAGTACAAAATTTGCATGGCTGGCTCTGAGTACTTTCTTTCTTTTATATGGCATCTGTACATGTTTTTTCCATTCATTCATTCATTTTTCAAATATTGATCATCTACCACATCCTAGGTCCTATACTGAGCACTGTGCCCACACATATATTATGCTAAGCATTGTACACAGATACTGTATTAGATACTTGATTCTTCACTAAATTATAAGCTCCATGCAGGCAAGAGCTAAGTGTAAAGTAAGAGCTAAGTGTAAAAAAGACTAAATAAGAAATACCTAGCCTTCCACAATCCGATAGCTGTAAAATAACATGTAGCTTTTGATAAAAGTCTTCAAGGTTGCTTATTTACTACAAAAGATGCCACTTAGTCTTTTCTTTTCCTTTCTCCCTATTTTCCCTATTTAATTCATTTGGCATAAAATTTAATTTCCAGAGGTACCTTAGTTTTACAGTAATGTGCCATTCTGGTGCATTCTTCTTAAATCAAATGCATGGAACATCATGTTCTCTAATCTAATTCCTACCCATCTCTTCAGGTCTACTTCAAATCTCTATGCTATCGCAAAGCCTTTTTTTTAACTTGTTCTAGGCCATATTAATTCTTCTATCCTCTGAATTCTCAACACTTAGTGGCTGCATAAATCACATGGCAGTGATTTAGGAAAATACCTTGTGTCTAGGCAACATACTTAAGTATCTACAGTGGACATTTGGAAGAAGAACAAAATCTAAGTGTATGTAGATACAACAAACCAACTGAGTGTAAGATCTTAGGAATATATTTCATGTACTGTGACTGGTGGGTGTCATTTGTCCATTTAACAACATTTACAGTGTGTCTAACTCTGCAAGGCATTGTGCTACATGCAGCTGGGGATTTTGTTCCCAAAACAAAATGAGGGCTCTGATTGGCTGGTTGTCTCTGTAAAGAATTAGCCTGTCCTTCCCAAAGTGAAAAAAACAGGAGAGAACAAAAGAGAGGTAAAATAATAGTACGAAAAAGAAAGGCATACACACATTTTGTAGGCTAAAAGTGGTAACAGTGGTAAAGCAATATTCTGAACATGGAGAAATTTGGAATTGTAAGCTCTCAGAGTTAAGGGAATCTTAAATGTTTCTTCATTCAAATTGCCTTTAGATTTGTGTGTCAATTTAACAGCATCCTTTACAAATAGTGGTCCAGCCATTTCTAGAGATGCATAATACTGTCTTGAAGTTACATCTTTTGAGATTTATGATGGCTAGAAAGTTCTTCTTTATTGAGCCCTAATCTTTCCCCTAATAATTTCCATCCAGTGTTATTAGTTCTACTCTTCAGAGCAATGCATAACATGTTCAAAACCTGTCTTCCAAGAATGGACAACTCACTTAGCCTTCCCCAGGCTCTATCTGGTCTCAGTGATTCCTTGAATCTCAGGGACTACAATTTGGTGATCAGGTCACACAGTACTTCAGTGTACCTCCAGGCAAGTCATCACAGCCAAATACTTCTATCTTTTCGTAGGTAGGTCCTCCCATGCTCATTACCATTTTCTCCACCCTTCTGTTCCTTCATGGCCCTCCTTACTACTCATTTTTTTCTTTATACTTTCAAATACTTGATCAGGTTAAGAGATTCTGTTTTCCCTTTATATTCTATTAACATTAAGCTATCTTTATTCAAGTTATAAGCCATACATGTATTCTTCTTTGCTTTGTTAAAAAAAAAAAAAGAAGAGAAGAAAATCTAATCTATTTTAATCATCCTCCCGTTGCTATAGGTAAAATGAATGCAGGTAGCAATCATGCCAATTGAGGAAAAGAAGCCATTGAAAGGGCATCTATTTCTAGAACTGTTCCTACATAATATCTTTAGGGTGGTTTTCATTTATTCACTTCCTTTTTTCCCCCTTGACAGTGTAAGATAGGTGCCAGACGGCTGGAACTCAATTTTTGCTAGCTGTGTGGACTTACGCACACTGCTTCTTAATTGTCTCATCTTTAAAATCATAAGACAAGTTACCTGTGGCATAGGATTATTACGAAGTTTAAATAAATGAATGCATAAATTTAAATGCCTAAAACAGTGCTTGGTACTGTTGATAGCAAGCATTATATGAGTTAGCTATTCTATTACTATTATTAATATTGCAACAATTTTCATCTAAAACAAAATTTGCTTATTTACTGTCTTATTTTATGTTAATTGTTTCTTGTGCATTTTTAGTCTCCCTAATACATATAGCAGCTCTCTGAAGGAAAGAATGAATTATATTTTTCTTATGCTTTCTGTCCAGTACTGAGCAACTTGTGCCAGCACCTAATAGGCAATCTTTAGATATGCACTGAATGGAACGAAAATAATATTCATTTTTGTAATAAACCTTTATATACACCCTTATTTCTGGTTGCTCCGAACCTTAAATGATGGCTGGGTCCTGTTTATCTGGCACTAGTTTGGTGCCAGAGATGAGCCTTAGAGCAGTTGTCAGCTTTACAGAAGTTAGGTACATTGCCTGGACTTGTGACAAGAAAAATGCACAACACAAGCAAAATACTTCAGGCTGGTATTCTGTCCAAAACATTCACTGCCTGGCCACTAGGGATTAATATTCAGTTGTAGTTTGTGGCTTCTGTAATTGGAAATCTCTCCAGCTGAACTCTCTTATTCCCGTACTTCCCGTGGCTTGATTGGAAAAAGAATAACTTAAAGATATGTTGTGTTTTCTTAAATTTGATGCTAATGAAACTGGATGTTGAAATTTGAGTTGAATAAATCATTGCTAACAGAATATCTCAGTGTTCTACACTGAAAGAATAAAATTGTGGCCTCAGTCATTGCTAGTTTAAAAAGGGCAGCTGAGTATTCTTCAATTTTTCTTCTAGTCCACATTCTTTATTGTGTAGTATTTAATTGTGGCACTAATCCTATGAGAGAGGCTTTACTGTTCTGCATTTATAAAGGAGGAAACTGAGTCCTAGGCAATCCAGCAGCACACAGAAAAGTGAAAATGTGACAATGGTATTATTCTATTTATAATGCAGTTTTGCCATGGAAAAGGAAACGGGGAGAAAAAGGAAGAATTTCCTACAAATATACTTGGCATTTCAAAGCAAAAGTAAACATAGGATTGCAGCCCACTGACTTTGCAGATGAGGTAGCCGAAGCCCCAACAGGTAAAAGGACCTGCCTAGGTCACTCAGTCGGTAAGTGACAGAGGAACATTAAGAGGTGAGGCTTATCACCGGAAATCCTGCCTTTTCCATTTTCCTATTCTGCCTTTAGCAAGTTGTATTTCCACAATTAAGAAGATGTTACAAATCCATCTTATGGTTGCTCATTTGCTATTGATTTCATAAAAATTTCACATCAGTGGCATTTTTAAAATAATTTTTGTCCAAAATGTAAATTGAACAAATATGTAAGAGGCAGTTTTGGTTTGCTAAATCTGCTGGGATGCAATATATGAGAAATGAGTTGGCTTTTTCAAAGAGGATTCGTTAAGTTACAAATTTTCAGTTCTAAGGCCATGAAAATGTCCCAGTTAAGGCATCCACAGGATGATACCTGGACTCTGAAGAAAGGACGCTGGCGTCTGGAACACCTCTGACAGCTGGGAAGACACAAGGCTGGTGTCTGCTGGTCCTTGCTCCCAGTTCTGTTGCTTTTAGCTTCTGATTCCAGTGGCTTTCTCTCTCTGTGTTCTGTGGTCTTCTCTTAGCATTTCCTGGGAAAACTCGGGATTTCATCTCTTAGTTTCTCTTGGTTCTCTCCAGGTTCTGACTCTTTCAGTTTCTGTGGGACCTTGCTTAGTACCTCCTGAGCCTTTCTGTCTAAGCTCTCTCTCTCTCTCTGAGCTCTCTTAAAGGATTCTAGTAAACAGTTTAAGATACACCTTGAATGAGTGGGGTGGGTCCCATCTCCATGGAAACAACTTAATCAAAAGGTCCCACCAACAGTAGGTCTGCTCCCACAAGATTAGTTGACAAGCACTTGGCTCTTTTGGGGTATATAACTGTTTCAAACCAGCACAGACGTTAAATAGGAAAAGCCACTGAAATAGATTTGACATTCATCAAAATCCTCCTCCCTCCATCCTTTTTCTCTCTCTTCCCTTCCTTTCTACAGGTCTGGACTCATGAAGAATATTTTATCTATATCTACAGCTTTTTGTCAGTCTATCTGTCTCTGAATCTTTACACACACAATTATATGGCGCCATATGTCAAGTACCAGAGTAGAAGATTTACTAAGACAATTTGGACTATATACAATTTTTCCTTATGTCTTTACTTTAGAATCAAAAACCATATCAAGGGGGTAAAATGAAAGAAACTAAAAAGAGCAGTAGATTTTCAAGGTGTCTAAGTACACATTTTGTGCTGCAAATAACACTGCGGAAGATGCTTTTAAAGAAGGTTGGGGAGTTCACTAAGGAGAAAAGAGAAGACTGCATCATACAGAGAGTGCAAACATATGCAAAGGCTTAGAGAGGAGAAACATGGTGTGTTCAGGAAACAAAGGACCTCCTGAGTCCAGAGAAAATAGCACGAATCTGGAAGTGACAGGAGAGGAGACTGAAAACATCAAATAGGTCAGTTTTGAGGATTAAAATTTACTTCTAAGCCAATGGTCCTCACACTTCAGTTAGCATCAGAGTCACTTGCAAGACTTATTAAAACACAGACTCCTTGGCTCCACACCCAGATCTCCAATTTGGTAGTCCTGGTTGGGGCCTGAGAATTTGTTTCTCCAGCTAGTTCTCAGGTGATGCTGATGCAACTGGTCCAGGGACCACACTTTACAGACCCCTGCTCTAAGCGATAAGCAGCATTAAAGCATGTTAAGTAGAAGAGTGATAGGAGTGGTTTTGCATTTTTAAAAAAATCTATTTTCAATACTGAAGCTGAATTTTCCAGGAAGAGGCTCTGGACAGAGAGGCCAGGTCTGAACTTCTGTACTATTGAAATATTGGGCTACATAATTTTTTGTTGTGGGCAACTGTTCTGTACCTTGTAGAATATTTAGCAGCATCCTTGACCTCTACTCTATAGATGCCAGAAGCAGTTTGTAAGAACAGTACAGAGAAGTGAAGCAACATTCCAAGACTCTTATATAGCTATAAGCAAGAGCTAGTATTTGAATCCAGATCACTGTAACTTCAGAACCTAAGTTTCTTAACTCTTTGAGAGTAAGATAGATGAGGTGGGTTAGGGGAGAATGGGGGAGAAGGAATTTACCACCATAATACATTTCTGTTTTGGGTTAAATTATTCTTTATTATATTATGATGGAGACAGTATAGCTTCTCAAGTGAACATGGATCTAAAGACAGAAATATCATAATTTATTCCAGTGCAAGGGTTTATCAATCTATATTTCATTCTTTAGCATGAAACCATAGTAGTGTAAACATACATCCAATATACTGAGTATGCTGTTAAATGTTTCAGTGAAAGAATTATGGGGTTACACATCATGTAGTGATGCTTGCAAAATAATAGTTTCATTCATATTTTAATTGTATGTTAAGACCAGGTTTGTGTTATTTCTCATAATTTCTTCTGAAAATCTGGGGAATCTGAGGCCCCTGAGAATGATACCCACAAACACAAAATTGGTATTTGTGTTTGTGGGAAGTAGTCTACATACATGGCATATGATACATCTTCAACAGCATAAAATTTGTTTTGGTCTCTTGAGTGTTTGTACTTACTTCTATTTGAGGTAGTCATTAAGCAGCAAGTTTACTCCAAAGAGAAGCAAAACCTCTCCGAGAAAGACACCTTTTGCCAAATATGCACAATAGCAGCATTTCCCCATCAAGGGAAGGTTGACTCAAGGGAATCTGGGGTTATGAAAGCAGCGTGGTAGAAAGCAAAAATGGCTTACACACTTCTGGAAATTTCCACACGTCGGATGTGTCCACTGCCTGCTCAGTGGTGAACTCAGAGCACCTGCGGCTTAATTATCCAAGGCATGGAATGGAAGCCTGGCATGGAAGGAAGCATCAGCTGTCTGCAGAGTCAGGGATGATTTGTGGAGACCAAAGCTGGAGATCAGGTAGGGTTTGTGGGTCAGCAGTAGGTTCTTTCCCTATGGAGAGGCATCTCCTCCGAAAAAAGGCAGCCAATAAGGTATTGTTCCACTTAGGAAGATACAGTCTTTATCCACACTCTGTGATACTATTTTATCAACAAGAGCCAAACCTTCACTTTCTTTATCCAAATCTTACCTTGAAGATCTAGCTCCAGTAACAGCACATAGTAAAGCCTTTCCTGCTCCATTCAGTCCAATAACTGCTCAATTCTGAACTCCTGCCAATCACAGGATATCCTTATTAATTAGGAACTTAATCATATACAACTTCATCGTTATCTCCAAGAAATTGGCTTTCGTTTCATATGGCTTCTGTTCACAGAAATCCTTAAAGGAAGGGTCAGTTTCAATATGTTGGATCTCCCATATTGCTAGCTAATATGGTAATATATATATGGTAATATATATATGATACATTCTCAAAGTGTATTTTAAACAACAAATAAATCACTCTGTAAAAGGAGTAAGTGCAAAGGGCAGTCTATGTTTAATAAATAACTTTCCAATAGTAAGGCCAGTTCTTTCTCAGCATTGCAATCCAATATTTCACAAAATGCAACCTGAGATTTAAAATGAGAGCTGGAAACATTTATAAAATATTGCCATGATCCAAGAGATGGCCACTTATACAGCATTGTATAAAGTAAACCTTGTCACTGCATTAATAGCCCTCTCACTAATTTCTGACCTCGGTATATTTTATATTTAACTCCCCAAATGCATTAAATTAAATGCAGAAGTACTACCACGTTCTTGATTTTAAAGTAGACTTTTGTTCTTGGAGCAATACATAGTTGCCTTCCATTTCAGACAAGTAAGCAAAAGGTTACGAGTCATTTTGAAAGCAGTAGGAATTTCAGATTTTTCTGTCTGGTCCAACTGACTTATCAAAGAACATTTGGGAAGGATGTGTTCTTAATGTGCTTTATTGTGTGTCTGAAGATTAAAAATAATCTTCCCATTGTATAATTACCTGGCAAGGGGTGTATTTGCATTGATTTAGGAGAGAGAGAGATAGGAACTCTAATTTCCTCTCTGACTTTTGTTATTCTGTAATTATTTATATCGTTTAAACTTCTTTAGTGTTGATACTGATCAAAAGTGATGCATTCTCTGCCTGATGCACCCAAATGACCAATTCCTGAGACACCAGGGGCTCAAAGGGAGAAAGCTCATGGCTCAGCATCAATCAGGAGATCAGTTGGCACATTGGCCTGAAAATGTGTCTTCCCTAACTGCAGTAACTCTGATGGTTTTATAGTACCAAAAAAAAAGGGCAGGTTTTAGGATAATCAGCACATTGAGTCCAGATGACCAAGTTAGAGATGATCTAATTGTTGAGCATACACAGATTGATTATATGAGTGGCCACACAATGTATATATGAAAATGCAGCCATAATATAATGATGGGCGTGATTTCTAGTATTATAAGCTACTGCGCATATCAGGCAGGCCAATTTTAGTTAGATTCAGCTCTGTGTAACAAGATAGTTTTGGAATTGGGGTGGGCTAGCTCTGAGCTAGCCCTTCATCAATAAACATTGGGGCTGTCTTCAGTGATTATAATACTCTAAAGTTGAAAAACAGGGTAAGGGGTTACAAGTGGGGGGTCTGTCACAAGGTTTTTGTGATCACAATTATGTTATCATTATCAAAGATCAAGGCAGCTGGGTTACAGTTCAGTAATTTCAGGTATTTCCTTCTGGCTGTTCTAATATACTAGAAAAGAAATATCTATATAATGACTCGGTAGTCATAATCCTTTGTTAAATCTTAACTTCTCGGTTGCAGTTTTATTTTGTATTACCAAGGCTTTATAGTATGAAGGTGACAATTGGATTGTCAGAAACATTGCCAAATACTTCATTATCTAATTTAATAGCTCGGTAGTCTGAATAGATTTAAGTACTGACACCACATCGTAAAGCAACAATTTTGGAATGCCTCTTTTGTGTCAGGCACTTAACTTGGGGCCTTTCTTTTCTGATTTGTTTACTTTCTGAATAGGAATCCAAAGTCCAAAGTGATCCAGGGCCTTTGCCTCACTTCTGTGAACCTTGTTTTACTCATTTATAACAGGTGGTAGCAATGATAAATCACTTCTAAGATGCCTTTCACCTCCATTGATGACTCTTTAGAAAATATGATTCTTAAAATCACTTCACCAGAATATCAGAACTGAGTCCAGACCTCCAGATTCTGTGCCAATGTTTTTCAAATAAAATGGACATCAGGCATAAAGGGACTTTGAATTATCTTGTTAGCACCAAAAGAGTCTGTCAATCCAGGCTTTTGGTGACAACTTCTAAATTAGTGAACTAGGTCGATTAGGGCTTGGAGCTTTTGTGTTGCGGGACTGTCTCTTTCCTGCATATCTGTTAGAGTGCCACCTCCTAGCATGGGTTAACCGGTCCTCTCTACCTTTCCCTCTCACTTCATCTGCCAGCTGTTTTGATCTGCAGTTGCTGTAAATAGAATCAGTGTGTGAAGCATTGTAGAGAGAGGCGCTTCTTTTGAAAAAGCTTTCCATTGTGTGGCCTGCGGGGACTTCTGTGTCCGGTTGGTGTGCTGGCATGAGTAGATCAGCTTGGAAGTGGGGCTGACCTGGCTGCTTCAGAACTCAGCTTCAACAGTTCTTAAAACATCGGGAGTAAAAACTGAAGGTGCTTTCATGGGATGGGATTCCACGTTCGAATCTGCTCTTGTCCTGCTGATGAGAAAAGCAGCTCAAACAGCTGATGGGATGGCTAGAGCTAGGAGGTGGTCATGGCAGACAGAAGATCCAAGAGCTCCCCCAGCTGCCACAGACTTTCAGGATAATCTCGATGGGAAATGTAGACAGTTGATCAGAGTTCTTTTTTCCTACTAGAAGTGCCCCTGCCAGTTAAAGTAAAGTATAGGAAATGGCCTTAGAGTATAGGAAATAGCTGAAAACAAAACTATGCAGGCAATTCATGACCCCTTTTGGAAACCAGATTTAAAAGAATGGAAACTGATTTTGTTTTTAGTCATAAAATGGAATTAAAAGCTTGCATCAAGCTCCTGAGTCTTTCAGCAGACTAATACCCTCATCCTCTATGACTTTGGTCTGTCCTACTCAAAATATGGGTGTGGAAGACAAAACGCTACCATTTCTGCACTGAGCCTCCAGACAAGTTCCATCAATGTCCCCTGTGCATTTTCTTTTTAACCTCAAATAGTAAGATAAGATCTTGAGGAATGAAGCCCTGACTGCAGCCAGATCACTGACCTACCCCAATAGGCTCACAATGCACAGACCTTAATGTACCAAATAAATCATCTGCCCACTAGAACAAGGCCACTCTGAGGTTTTAAAGCTATCCAGGAGGATGGCTTGAGAGGGTGTTGGTTCACAGCCTTCACAACATTTTACAGGTAAGGTTAACCTGTAAGGCTGAGAGTCCAGTGAAGGCATATCACATCCCAGGGTGAGATGTCCGCTAGGATAAATAGGCCCCAGACAGGAAGTTTCTACAGTGAACCATGGCATATAAAACTCCTTGCACCAATTACAATGGTGGGTAATGACAATTTTCGAGTCCATATCTTCCCGATCACCTCCGCAGGAGACTGTACAGCGATTCCTTGTACAATGGCGCTTTCCAATCTTTTTACTTTTGTGTATCACAAAAGTAAATAAAGAGCCTGAGTATTATCATGTATGTGTGACTAAATATGAAACCTGTAGCCTCTGGCATCTCAGCTGAGGTGTGTCTTGTTTGTTTGTCTGGGATGAGGTTTACCCAGGAGATATTCTGATAGAGTTCTCGCAGCTCTTTTGCAAGCTCTCACTGCCCCCAATGCCAGTGTCTTTTGCACATCCTCTGGCTTTACCCGATCGCTAGCCCCTCTCAAAGTGCCACACTGGGACCGTATTTGTCCATATCAGCATTTTACCTGACTCAGTTATCTGGGGCCCTTATATTCACCCCTCTTAAAGCCATTTATTATCGGTGGACTCACTAATGGTACAGTTGCACCAGCCAGCTTTGCCCCACACCTGTGCCTAACTCTCCAAATTGGCCTGCTTCAAGGCTTCTGGTTCTGCTTCTGGACATGGCATCTGTGCCAGATGCCCAGACAGTCTTAATTTTACCTGCTAGTGCTGGCTCATACATATAGACCATGGCAGAGGGGAGGTTTATATTCCTCTGTGCTTTCTTTACCCCATTTGTTTTTTAAAATTACATATCTTCCTTTCACTCTTATTTCTATTCTTACTTTTTAATTCTCTCTTTTCAGAGCCTCTCACATTTCCTTAATTTTTCCAGGTCACTTTGAATTCGGATTATTTTCTCCAAGGAGTCAGCCATCCCTTTCAGCGAGGAGCTGGCAGTCAGTTTAACAATCATGCTCCATCCTTCAAGATCTAAGTCATTATAAAAAAATTCAATGATATCTAGTTCAGGGTTATCCCTCTAGGACACATGAGAGCATGTGTTCTCTTGAGTTGACATTGAGCTATGGATAACTATTCTTTTTTAAATTAAAAATGAAAAAAAAGTCAATTTCTTTCCTAAAAAGATTTAGTTCGTTTCTTTGACGACATGATAATAAAATGTGACATTTAATTTATGAGCTAAGGCCCGTTATTATCTGACCTCTACCTAGATGACTACATGTTAGCTATACTGTGTTACGAACCTGTCATCAGCCTGAATCACGTGACCTACATCTTAAGGCCTTTGCACAATTCGTAGCTTAACGTTTATTATGTGATATACATATGATGTATATATGTATGTATTTTGAGGAAGTGTGATCCCTTCCCATGCCCCACTGCTTAGTGAAGTCCTAAGCTCCCTTCTCTGAACTTCTAGTGAGCACAGCTCCAACCCAGCACTTATACCCTATAGAGCAATCTTGGTTTACATATTCGGCTCACTCTACCGTGAGCTCCTCGAGGGCAGACACTTGTCTTATTAGTTTCATTCTCTTTTATATCCCTGGCCTTGCCAAGCAACTGGTTCATAATGGTAGTTCCATAAATATTTTTAAATGAATATGTACAAAAATCTGTAAAAGGAGTTATGAAAGGTATGAAAGCATAGCTCCTGGCATTTCAGACTGTAGAACATTCTGCAAATACCGTTAACATGAGTGTTTGTAATGCAAATGCTGAGCTGTTGGCACCGTCTTGTTGCTTTCAGCTTTGTAGCCCACTTCATTGCAAATTAGTTGCACCTGGTTAATGGTAGCAGCCTCTCTTCAGAAATTATGAAATGAAATTGTAAGTTACCTCAGAAACATTTCAATTACCACTGCTGAGCTGAACTAAGCAGTGATCTTTGGAAGCTCGCAACTTAGTGCACAAAACTCATCCATATAGTTGCAAAAGATAATCTACTGCACAAAAGACATGGTGTAAACAAGGTTTTCCTCTGAGATGGCGTGTAAATCTTTTTCATTTCATTTAATTACAAAGTGACATGAATTAAAGTGCTCTATGAAAGATCAACATGAATACACAACCACTCATGTTTGATTCAGTTCTGGAATTAAAAGGAGGTCACTTCAGGTGGTTCTAATCAGTTGAGTCTCTGATTGTGTAGTGCTTCTAGCTTTCTGTGTCCTTGAGCTTCTCTTGAAAGTGCTTTAGTTACCCATTCTACTAAACTGCTAAGTACTGACCATTAAATGGGACATATGGATAGCTATTTGGGAAAAAATGAAGCTGCACTCATGCCTAGCATTTTTCTTAAAATGAATCCCAGAGGGATGAAAAGTTTAAACTCAAGAATATAAAACCATGTAAGTTATGAAAGGAAATTGTGGTGACCATTTGTATCATCTTAGAATAGGTTACGGTATGTAAAGCATGAGTCCAAAAAGAGACCACATCAAGGAAAAATCATTCTGTTGGCTTCATATATGCTGCTAAGGAAACCATTTTGCCCAAAATTAGACTTAAAGGCAAGTTAAAAAGAGAGAATTCTCTGGAAGATATTGAGAGTTAATATCATTTTTGGCATAATTCATAAAATACTGTGTATAAAAATGGACAATGGACTAAAACAGATAGTCCACGAAAATACTCAGAAAACAGATTTACATGGTAAAGCATCATTCAGAAAGATGTTCAACATCGCCACCAATTGCAAATGTGCAAATTAAAACAAGGTATCATCATTTACGTATCAAATTGGCACAGAGTAACAACAGCCAGTATTAGCAAAGATATAGTTGAATAGGTTCTCATTTCTGCTTAATATATATTATATGCATATATATATCTGCTTAATAATATATACTATATGCATATATATATCTGCTTAATAATATATATTATATATATGTATATAATCTTTAAATATTTCTGCAGTTTAGTTTGACTATTTAGAATTCCTTAAGCCAGGAATTCTACTTTTCCAATTTATGTTAAAGAAATATAAAATGTAAATTTCAGGTTCACTGTGAATTGATACCACCTAGGACAGTAAGTAATACACAGAAAGCTTTCAATATTTATTTACAGGATATTGAAAAATCAAAAAATACACATAGATGTATATATAGAAATGTTGTGGTTTATTTTTATAATAGCAAGAAATTAGAAGCCATACTGAATGTTCAATCAAAGATGACTGTTTAAAGAAATTTTAGTACATACAAATAATAGAACTAAAATGATGGAGAGGATGTATTTGTATAGTCTGTGTGTGTGTGTGTGTGTGTGTGTGTGTGTGAAAAGAGATAGAGAGCGAGAGAGAGAGAAAGAGAGAGAAATGAATCTAGGCATCCCTATACATAGGAAATACTTAAAAAGTTATTTATCAAAACATGAATAGTGCTATACCTATGTTGTAAGATTGTGGTAATAATCTTCTTTATGTATTTTAGCAAATTTAGCATTATTTTTGTCATGTATATTTATTAATTTTATAGCCAGAAGAACAAGCTATAGCTGTTGAAACACAGAATGAGGTGCTTTCCAAATAGTTTCAAGGTTTAGGAAATAAAATACGTAAAATTCTCAAATATGGAAAAGATATTTTAAAAATAGTTGCCACTCCTACTTCCTTGGTGCGAGATGCTATCAAACAGCAAAAGACAAGCCACATATATTCTTACCCTGAAGAGTAAATTGATTAAAAAAATCTCAGCCTTTTATAGTGAGAATTCTGTAGCATGGTATTTAATATTTATGCCCCACATTTTACTGTTGAGAAAACTAAGATATGGGAAAGTTAACTGACTGACTCTTATTTTTTAGGAAGCACAATACTGTTTACATTATGACCAAACCTCAGTTGTATTTAACCCCATGTATTTATCATAACCCCTTACTGGATGACTTTACTGGCTGGGTTCTGCCTTCCTCAGAACCCCGATGGTTTTCTGAGTCTCTCCCTTTCAGGACACTGACAACTTCTGAGTATTTAAATGGCCACAACAAAACCCATATTAACTTTATAGTGACTGGCAGTTTGAATTAAATTCCTGGTCAGATGACCATTGACAATTCCCAGCAAGCATTTTCCAGCTGAGTAAACTAATAAATCTATTTATTCTTCATGGATGACAGAACCCATTAGCTGCCGAAGCCTTTGGCAATAGATTCTGATGGACAGAAGGTCATTTTGCTTTCACTCTCTTCACGTGTAATGTGCTCAATAAAGGAAGACTTATGCAAACATGTCTTGAGATTCAGTGTCCATAGTTAGTGGTAAAATAAGTAATCGTAAGTAGAAACATTTTTCATCATTCTGCAGCCCATTCAGTGGTTGGAAAAGAATATACTCTTATTTACATATCAAGTAATAAAAGAACTAGATCAGAATGCATCACAGCCATTCCAAGTCTGTGTTTGAAAACTGTACACATTATGATAATAATAATGGCCAAAAGATTCATAAAGTTTAAGAGCGGAAGTGGCCTTGGTTATCATTTTGAGAGAATAATCTTCTCTTTTTTATAGAAAGTAGGAATTAGGGTTCAGAACGATTTGGGGACTGACCTGCTAATGGCAGAGTTTGGTCTTTGAGTCCACATCAAACCTCTTCCTTGTCAATCCCCACCATCTCAACAGAGCATTTGCCATATTCTGAATTGTTCGGCAACCAATGAGGAGCCAGCCAGCAGTATCCATAGACATCACCCTGGGAATCTATGGGATTTGAAAACTTGTTTTAATTTGTTGTTTTTCGTTTGTTTGTTTTTTGACCTTCAAGTTCAAAAGCATCAGGTCTTTCAGCAGTGGTTGAATAATCACACTACCCCAACATAAAACAATGTCCCGATGAAGAGGACAGGCTGTCCTGTTCTGCCTCAGCTTTTGAGCCTCCTTTACCTCACCCCTGGACTGAATCGCTGGGAAATGTTTTCCCTTGCCACATATGTTAGTTCTCCTTGTTTATGTCATTTTCCTGGGCTCTGTTCCTATTTAGCACCTCTGCTCTACAGATTGCACCTGCTTTGCCACAACTTTCAATGTGTTTAGTGAGTCATGCCACTTACAGATTCAGTTTGCCTTGTACCCTACGTGGGACTAACATGGATTTGCCATACCCCTGGTTGGATTTCTTGGTCCACTCTGGGTATGACTTGGTGCTGGCTGGTCATGGCATGCTCCAACGTGCCTCTGGGAGTTGTCAACATGTGAACTCTCAATGTGATGCTGTTATTGTTACCAGTTGGCTGGTGTGTCTTTAATGGAACATAGGAGAAGATACGCCTTTGTCTTTGTTACAAGTCCATGGCATAGTAAATCTGAATTCTCTTGTTGTGTCTAGTCACCAGGCCTCAAGCAATACAGAGCTTAAAAAAAAAAAATCTAGAAGTCACCAGGTAGAATGATCAAGACAGGGGAGAAGCTTCCATATGAAAATAAACTCAAGTAATTAAAGTAGTGAGAATTCTAGTTTTAATACAGAAGCTATTCAAATGTCAAAGTTCTGTATTTAGTGAACTAAATTCCAGAACTAGGGTCACCATTCAAAGCAAAGCTTTGGCACAAATAAAAACAATCTTATTTTCCATGGAAGTGGTATTTTAGGATCTTGCACACCAGTTACCATCAAACTGAAAATAAGAGAAGAGTCAAAGAGGCGTTAGATACATTCATTAGCATCTCCCAGACAGATTAAGGAAGTCAGGGGTATGTTCTAAAACTCTTCACAAATCTGGACTCTTTGACTGCCTTTCTCTGTTGCTGCATGTTTGAATCTCATTTACAGCCTGTCCCTTTTTTACCTCTTTCTTCATCTTCTACTAAGGATCCCTAGTAGAAGATGATACTTCTGGTTTCAGAATTCTCACCACAGCATGGGCAAGTGTCAGCACACCCCATAGCCTCTCCTAACACTCCATTCTAGAAGAGTGTGATCAAACCTACTGTCAAGAGAACTGAGGGCTAAAATGGTTTGGGAAGATGTCAAAGAAAAATTCAAATTAGAAGTATAAAAGTAAACAGAAAAGAATTTTTGACTAACTCCAATTTGCCTCGTTTCACAAAGCATTTCAGATAGTGCCTAGGACAAATATGAATAATATAATTCAATAGAAAAGTTAAAGAATAGATTAAAAGGGACAAAGGTAAGATTGAACAATGATCTATAGATAGGCCATAACATTCTAAATAACTGTAACAGTTGGGATGAATTTGATTTTAAGCTCCCAGGCTACCAGGGTCCAAAACAGGAAAATAGCATTAGTTACAAAATATGGATGGTCCATTATAAGGAACACACCAATTCTTCAGAAGAAATAAATATTTTCTTGATTCTAATGTATAAAGAAATTTCTTACCTAGAATATGAGACACAGTGCAGTCTTTTTCTTTAGCTGAGAAAAGAAAGAGCTTTAATGCAAGGTTGACTGGCATGGAGACAGATAGAAGCCACCACTCAAATCTGTCTTCCCAAGTTGGAATTGCTTAAAGTTTTTATTAGATTAAACAAAGGGAGGTGGGGTTAGAGATTCTGGCACATAGTGATGGGTTAAGTAAATCTCAAATTAAAGATTTTAAGTGGGCTGTTGCAATTGGCTGTATATGCATTCAAATTAAGGATTGTACATTGACCTATCAAGCCTCTGAATTATTTGGGATAGATTTTATCTGGCTATGAAGGAGGAGTGTGGGAAGCATTTGGTTACAGCCTGGTTGTACTACAATAAAAGGAAAGGAAAGGAATTATGCTAAATAAACTGGCTATGAGGGGCAAGGAAAGCATCTGGTTACAGCAATGCTATAAATCCCTCTGTTAACACCACACAACAACTCCAATAACAAGTGAAAGAAATAAGCTTAAAATAACTACAATTACAAGTAAACCACTGCAACAACAGTTACAATATGCCATTATTTTTGTTCATTCCACAATCTTGAAGGATTTGGGGTGATGACTGCTCTGCCTCCTTCAGGCTGGGAGGGACATAGATATTAAGTAGCAGAGGAATGGGATTGTTTTGCTTGGAGTGAAAGGCATTTGTGAGTTCCTGGTTGTCGTTCCTGGAAAGGCTCGTACCCCTGGGTTTCAGGGCTTAACCAGCATAGCAACAATCTGGAGGCTTTGCAACTCTGAGAAACAAACTTAATCAGTAAATTGAAAATTATAGGTCCAAATAAGTAGGAGTAGAAGGATCATAATTTGGAGACTTACAGATGGATGAACTGTTATATTGAGGAAATAGCGTTTCATAGATTCCTAGATAATGCCCATTGAGAGGGTGTTGATTTTATGTAGCTGTGTGACTTTTTTATGGCATTCAGACACTTCCAGGGTATTGGAGAGCATTTTTTATTGAGGCTATGCATACTATGGTAATTTATGATATCTGGCTGAAATCTGTATAATGGTAACGTCTTGAATGACCTCCCAACTTCATTTAAACTCTATTTTATTTCCTTTAACATTTCCTCCCTTTGATCAAGATCTTCTCAGAAAGTATCTTCTCCAAAAGCGTTTCTGAATCCATTGGCTCCAGGGAGCTTCATCCTTGGGAGTTATGTCCCACGTAGAGGGGAAGGTAGTGAGTTTATTTGCAGTTTAGCTTAGTGAGGCCACATCTGAGCAACAAGGGAGTTTTCAGGAGGTGCCTCTGAGACATTAGTTATAATTAGGCTTAGTTTTGTCATTATGGAAATAAATTTCATAAGTACAAGCCTCAAGTTCAAGGGCTTGGCTTAATAGCATATTTATTTTTATGATGCAGGGTTCATATATTCCAGAGTTTATTTTCATAGGTCTCCCTGTTATAAGTTTAAGTGGAGATCATTTATGTTTCCCAAAAGGAGTGGATTATAGATTTAGAGCTTTCAAAGTTCCTTGATTACAGTTTAAGTAAATTGGGAGCCCCTATTGCTTGAGAGAATTGCAGTAATTTCACAGGTGGGTAAGTTTAGAGTTCCATGCTTTCCTTCCCCAGACCCTCAAGGGACCTTATACATATTTTTTCATTTTATAACTAAAACACTCTGAAATGCATTAGGGTATTATATCAACCTGTACAGAATACCAAGATCTCATCCCCTATTCTAGGTTCCATGTCAAATAAAGCTGAGTTAGGTTGTATAAATAAACTGATCAGACAGGTTAAATTAGGTAGTAATTTAATACTATTGAAAATTTAAACTCTGGGCAAAATAGATCATTCTTCCTTTGGTCTCATGTAGAAATGAAAGTCTCAAAATACAGTCAATATCACCCTCTACCCTGTATACTGATTTACTTTAGTTCTAGCCAGATTAGCCCCGCTCAAATCCAAAGTAAAGTCTGATCCTTTCTTCTATCCTTTAACAGTTGCCATATGGAGTCATCTTTTAGAATTAATGCTGTTTCTTTGGTGCCTCAAGAGCTAGAGAACTCCAACCTTGAGGGCAAGATGTCACACCACACACAACCCAAAGTTCCAGAGAGCTCCCTCTTCACCATAAAGAGAAAAACACCTTAACATTTTAAAATAACAGCTAAAGCCCTGGAACAAATATGCTGCTACAAGAGCTTACACTCAAGCTAATTCCCTTATGAGTATTTTCCAAATTAAATTACTTCCAGAAATAAAATACTTGACAATTAGCTTATACTGAGGTCATCAATCATAGACCATAGCAGACTTTTTTTTCTGTGTTGCTTGTACATTTTTACCAGGGTTAACTAACAAAACATAAAGTATATACTTGCCTTGCTTCTCTTTTGAAGTCCCTTCTTGTTGAAGATGAAGTTTTGACCTGTGGCTGAACACATGCAATTTCAGAGAAGCATGTGAGCAAAGCAATGTAACTGACAAGAAAATTTGATTGTTTCTGTGGCATGCAACATTTAAAAAAATAACCATAACTATGACCAACAGCACTATACTGTTGTCCAATATCATGGATATTAATATCAGGATATAACATGGACCATAAAAGCATTGTCAAGTCTCTAGGAATTTTATACAATTTTTAACTATTTACGTGAACGTTTTATGTATATATATTCAACTAACAGATGATAAGAAAATCCTCTAATTTTTATAACACTTACCATACAATTCATACCATATCAAATCAACCTAACTATTTTTAGCACCTCACTTTTTTACAAGGAGAAAGAACAAATCCTTTGCAATAGTTAGAAATAAAAAGGTATCATTTAGGCTTTAATTTGGAGAAGAAAAAAGTCAAAAATTGTCAAGTTTGGACATTGTATTTTAAACAGGGAAACAGATCACTATGAAACAATTTTTTGGTTACCTGTTTAACCAAAGTGGGAAAAAAAAAAAAGGAGTAAAATAGAGGTTAATGTGATTGTAAGAAAAATACTTACTTCTTTTAAAAGTGAGAAGACTTGTCTTCCAAAATAATAAAGGATGATAAGGCTAACAAGCATCAATGAGTATGTTATTCTGATATGACATAGAACCTTTGTCTTGTAGGCAGAATACTCAGATGGTTAAGAAAAAACTTTTATAATCTCTTATTAAGAGCAGGCCAATAAGCTGAGAAAATTTCATTATTTTTGACAGAGAGAAAACCAAATCCCAGTTTTGCATGAATACACAGTTTGATAATAAAGCTCAAAAATGTTATAAAGAAGCTTAATCAAATTCTATTCAGCATCGACCAAGACAAATAAAATTCATTTCCATAAACGCTCCACAATTTTCCATATCCACCCAGGCTTTGCCCTACACATTCTTTCTTCTCATTTTGTGAAAGCTGGTTATTTTAATTTAGGACAAAACTACACCCCTTTTCCTTAACAAAGCACACCCTGCATACTTTTACATACCTGCATTCTTTAAGTGTCCAAATAGATCTTTGGAACTTTCTTCAAACACACTGTAAAACATAATTATTCTTAAAGTAAATATTGTCAAATAACTTAATTTTGACAAATTTATCTTTGTCATCATCTTAAGACCTTATGGATATAATGGTCTTATTTTAGAGTAACCTTGCATGAATTTAGGGAGAACTTACCTAAATAGAATTCAGTTGTATGCTTGTGTTGCGTTTAACGATGATAGTTCAGAGGACATAGCTATTTTAGAGAATGGTTTCTAGAAGTATTGCTTTTCTCAGTTTACCATTCTATCAATATTCCAGTGATATATATTATGAATAATTTCTGAAACAGCTTTCTGGAGGCAAGTAGGGCAAATTGGCTTAAAGCCATGAATTAATTGCAGGTTTATAAAAAAAAACAGTGAGCATTTCCATCTTTTTAAAAAATGTTTCCAGTAGTTATTTGGTTCAAAAGTCAAGGAAGCAGGAAAATGACGAGAATTTGTTCCTACGGTTTTTTTTTGTTTTGTTTTTTTTTGTTTTGCTTTTTTGTTGTTGTTGCAGCTTGTCTTGTGGTTTCTAGTGTTTTCCTCCATATTTGCCTAAGAATGACCAGGAATTTTAATTAGAGCCAAACCTTTGGTTATCCAGCAATATTTTACCACCGGAAATGTTAAAAATTTTTTTTTCCTCCAATGGAGGTTAAAACTTCTGTTTCCATAATAAACCAAAATTATGAACAACCCCAAAACTATGCTGTCAGGCTCAGTAAAATATATCAAATTTTTTTATTTGTATCTAGCATAATCCAGGAAAACATTTCCATAGCTCTCAAGAACATTTTCCTTTTTCCTACTGGACCTTTTGAAATTTGGCAATTGGACTTTATTCTATTACTTACATCCCAAAACTATCAATACGTTTTAGTAATGATCTATCTACTGTAACCATCACCATAAAGTTATTATTAGAAAAAAATAGTTTAAATTGGCGATTTCCCTGAGAATAAACATGGCTGATTCCATAACATTCTTTCTTTGCCGATATTTCCTGATTTCAAGGCTCAATAGAAAAAATTTAAAGCAAACACACATCTCCCACATCCTTTCTTCACCCATAGCTGCTTTAACTGATTTCATTCATATTCTGCTAAGGTTTAAGAGGCCCTGGGGCAGGGAGGGATAGATCAGACAGAAAGAATGTAGCTAAATGGGCTGGAACAGTATTTAAAAGAGGGTGCAGGGTACATGGATAGTTCCATGGTAGAATGTTTGCCTTCCATGTGAGAGACCAGGGTTTGATTCCTGGACCATATACCCCAACCCCCAAAAAAGAGGATGCAGATTAAATTGTATTTTTTTTACTGAAAGGATAAGAATATGTATGGTACCTACTTCCCTATCTTGGTCTGTTGGATCTGATTTTAAGTGTTTCAAATGAGGGTTGTAGGATTTGAAACAGATAAGGTGGTCCTAGTATTGATCACTGTCCATATGTCCTCATTTTCGTCATTTCCAGTTATCAGACATAGTTCCTTTAAGATGTGATGCAGACAATTGGGGAAGTATCTGCTTTTTTCAAGGGCAGCCCTAACAGTTACACTGAAAGGTGCTTTGCTTTCTTAGAGAGCAAAGAGCTTTGGGTGTGTGTGGGGAGGTGCTTCTGCCTTCAGGAAGTTCCAGTGTCCAGGTTGCTTACAGTAATTCCAAGTATTAAGGCCCTGAACTCTGGTGGTATGTAGAGAGTTTATTGGGGCATACTTAACTGAGAAGGATTTATTTTTTCTCAGTTTTTTCCCTCCCAAAATAGTTTTATCTATCCATATTTCTGCATGTCCTTTGCCAATAGTCCTGTAACTTAATTGGTAAAAGTCTAAGTGTCCAAGTTCATAAGTCTGAAATAGTAAGATTGAGATTTTTGCAAAACCCACTGAGTTGTCAGTAGGATTTGGGAAATCTTATCACTATAGACTAAGCCAGGACACCAGGGTTGGGGTAAGGAGAGGCAGGGAGAGTTCAAAGAACACTAAAAGCTTGGTTTCCCCAATTTCTGGACTCCAGGAGTACTAATTCATCTATAAGTGCTTATTTATCTTTATACGCAATTTGAACAGAGCTCTCCAAGGAATTTTTTATCTGTTAATTTGGTATTACCAGCTGGGGGTAGGAAAATATACATCAAACAAATTACACACAATTAGGAAGCCTATAACTTCAATTAAGTTTTTCAGCCATGAGTCAAATGCAGAAACACTGAAACTTTAAACGTACTAGCTTAAACTATTATTTTGTACCTTTTCTATAAATTCTCATTCTGATACAAAGACATAAAACATTGACCATCTGGGACTTAATATCTCTTCTCTTTTATAATATAAGCCTAATTTTAAAATAGTCTTCTAGTTAAAAGATTTTCTCGCCATTGTTCTCCAGATTCAAGTTTATATTGGGACCAGGCTATACTGCAAAATAATATCATCTTTTTCTTTTTCATTGATTTATAACTAAACATAGGCTAAATATCCAAAATACATTTCAAAGGACTGCAGTCAGATGAACTGTAAACATTTCCCATGGCTCCAATTTTCTGATGCCAATAGAATATTTCCCAGAGTTAGGTCTGCTTAGCAAAACTTGAACCTGACTTCTAATTCTTGGAAACTTACCCAGAACCAGAACCATAAAACATAAGTACTTTCTGGACTACATTCTCATGACTCCTGTGGCTTGTTCCCAATAATAGATTCTAGGGTGGAACTCAAACTTACAATCCTAGCAGATGAGGACTTGAACCCCTTTAGGCAGACCTGTCACTAGGGTGGTACACAAATCCACAGTCCTAGCAAGCAAGATTTGACAGGAGAATAGGTGCTTATACAAATTTACTCACCCAGAAAATTTCAGTTCCCAGAGCTCTTTCTTTCCTTGAAATAGCAGGAAGCACTAAAAGGCCTGGAGTGCTGGCTGGAGCAGAGGGGACCCCAATCAGTCAAGCCTCTAGACAAAATCAGTCTAGGTTGCCACTTAGAATAAGCTGAAGGTGGCGGACATGTACTCCACTGGGGCTGCAGAGAAGGACCTGGGGACTTTTGAGTCCCACCAGAGTTCCCAAATTGCTAATAAGCAAGGACTCACTTCCTGATGCTCACAGAAGTCAATGCCATGATATTGGGACTTTGAGAAAAAAAAGAGCTTTAAAGCAAGGTCAACTGGCATGTAGACAGGAGCCATCATTCAAATCTGTCTCCCACAGTTAGGATTATGCTGTGCTTCTCAGAGCTGTAATTTTATGTCTTTCATAAGGGATGGGAAATTTTCAGTGATTATTTTCTCCACTATTCTTTCTGCCCCTTTTCCCTTCTCTTCTCCTTCTGGGACACCCATAACACATGTATATTCATGCACTTTATATTGTCATTCAATTCCCTGAGACCCTGCTCATATCTTCCCATTGTTTTTCCTATCTGTCCTTTTGTGTGTAGGTTTTCAGATGCTTTGTCCTCTAGTTCACTAGTCCTTTCTTCTGCCTCTTCAAATCTGCTGTTGTAAGTATTTTGTTTTTCACCTCTTCTATTGTGCCTTCCATTGCAATGGGTTCTATAATTTGTTTTTTCAAGCTTATAAGTCCTTTACTATGGTCACCCAATGTCTTCTTTATGTTTTTCATCTCTTTTCCTATATTTTCCCTCAACTCGTTGATTTGATTTTTGACTTAATTTATCATGTCTGTTTGAATATCTTTAATTAGTTGCTTAAACTCCTGCATCTCATTTAAAGTGTCAATTTTTTCCTTTGGGGTATATCTTCATTTTTCTAATCTGACTGATAATTTTTTGCTTGTGTCTAGACATCTGATTTCCTTAATTAGCTTATTTTGGAGGTCGTTTTCATTCTTTTACCTAGGGTTTTATTGTTGATTGTCTTTGTTCTCTATCTGTTCTTTGGCATTCACTTCAACTTATTCAAGACCTCTAGCATAGCTTCTGTTTCACTGATCAGAAATTCTCAGTTCTTGCTTTTCTGATTCTCAACCTCATTATATGTAGCCTTTTTTCTGAGGAGGGTCTCCACAAATGATGGACCCCAATCAGATTTTCCCAGACCAGACAAACACAGGTTTCAAGAAGAGGGTGCCATCACTACCAAGTTTCCCTGAAAATGAGACCTAGTAAGTTGTCTGACTTTCCTGTGGAGCCTCTAGACTCTGTGCTTTTCCTATCCTGCTCAGCAGATGGTGCTTATCAGCCTGAAGCTCCCCACCAGTAGAAAGTGGTATCGCATCTCTAATTCTCAGCCTACCAGGGGTGTGGTTGAGACAGAGACTGAGGTAAAACATAGGCTTAAGCTGTTTCTGTTTTCCAACACCTGGGGAAATTCTCTGAATGAGAGTTGCCACTTGAGCTGGACCTACTCCACTTTTTCTTGGGGAAAAGACAGGTCCTTTAGGGAATTATTTCCTTCATTTAACTAGTTGCTTTGTCTCTCAAACCTATCTTAACTCTGCCATTGCCTGGGTCAGTGCTGACAATTGAAAATGTCTGAGGATTTCGGTAATGAGTGAATAGAACAGAACAGAACAGAATAGAATAGAAAATTGAAAACAAATAAATAAGAAAGACTATTTTAGAGCTAATCCTCAAGTCCAAGGTTCACCAGTCAAAGCCAGTATTGGTACTAGGCTCTGTGTTCCAGTTTCCTACAGCCCTTTTCTGGTATTATCAGCTCAATCCCAAAAGCCTCCCTTTTGTTTTGTTTGTTTGCTTGCTTGTCAGCCCTACCTCCTCTCTGCCAGAGGAGACCTCAGGGTTCTTTCACTGTTTGCTCTGGGTTTATCTGTTCTTGGAGCTTGTAATCAGGAATCCAAATTTGTTAATGAAATTCACAATTGGAGCTTGGTTAACTCTACTTTACCTTGTTCCTAGTAGAGAATGCTTCTTTTTCCCATTTGGAAGAGTCTCCAAACAGCCTGCTGTGCCAGTGAGGGAGGTGCACCAGTTTGGTGGTGTACAATGTGTGTCTGATCATGGATGCCCCTTAAACTGTTGTTTTAAATGGTTTCTGGCTATTTACTAGCTGCCTTAGAGAACTAACTAAATTCCACACCTCCCTACGCTATCATCTTGTCCCACCTCCTTTCTCCCATAGTGCAGCCTTATGAGAAATATCATTCACACTGTACTTAAAATGGACACAGTAGCTGGTTTCATGGACATTTTTGAACCCCAATTCCTCAGTCTGGTCAAGCATATCCAAGTGCAACTCATTGAAAGCATTTTTTGCGTGATGCTATGACAGTACAAAAAACAGCACTAGGGATAAAAACAACAATATTTAAAGACTTCCTTCATTCAAAAGAAGACACATCTACAGCAGTTTACTCTGCATTCAATAATATTCTAGAAATTGAAAATGTGAAACAATAAATGCACTCCCCCTGTGGCTAGTCTCCATCCTCTTACTTATCCAGTGGGAGCCCTGAGTCTCTTCAATAATGTAGTCAAAAGGAAAGTGCATATAATTAGTGTGGGAGAAAAACATTCTTATAGTACTGTGGGGCATAGACAAGGGTCTCCAAAGTAGACAGGGGTTTAAGGAAAGCTTCCAGAAGGAGATATTTCAGCTGAGTTTTAAAGAACAATCAAGAGATAGCTGGGGGGGGGGGGGCTGTTTGATTTTTTGTTTTTTTTAAAGGCTATGAGAGAAAAAGCAAGGGTTTCCAGGCAAGGGGGAAAAAGAGCATGTACTATACTAAACCTCAGAAGAATAGAGCAGTGTTAATGCTTGTTGTTTTATATAGCAGGAAAAAAAGGATTTTGGGGAAGAGTAATGGGTAAGCCTAGAGAAGTAGATAAGAAGCTGGTTATGAAGGGATCTTCAGTTTTATCCCAAAATTATAGGGAGTTTTTAGACAATTCTAAAAGGGTAAATGAGAATATCTTTGATTTCCATTTTAAATAGACCAATGAAAAAAATGACTTGGTAAAGGGTGGTCTGGAAGGAAGCCTAGGCAAAGGGCATGAAATAGTTATGGCATTTGCAAGTGGGAAGCAATGAGAGAGCTTTACAGTTAAACATGGTGCCTTTCCTTACACACACACACATGATCCCTGCTCAGTCCTGAAATCTCATTTAAATGAAAGTAAAAGAATAAAAAGCAGTGTAAACCCACAAGGACAACAAGGAATGTGAAATGTGATGGTTGCCTACCAGGAAGACAATAAAATTTTAGAAGGAAGCAGGTCAATGAATTATAACTTACAGAGATGAAGATAATATCTAAGTCTGCAGAGGGGAAAACCATCAGGAAGCTGATTCACACCAGAGAATGCACTCCCTGAAAATGCTTAGAAATTGAAAATAGCAGATAGCTATGAAGTCAGGATGAAAAGATGGATGGAACAGTGGAGGAGTACTTGAAAAGTTGTATAAGAAGTAGTTGAGATTGCCAACCCACCTAATGTAGACAGGTGAGAACCTTTTCCCCAGCCTGGCAGACAGCTGAAGGGTTAATCTCCAGGGAAATGAACCAGAGGACCAGAATTCTGGATATAAGTACAGCATAGGATGAGGCAAACTATTATACTATAGAGACAGGAGTGGTAGAAAAACTATATTGTGAATAATGAACATCCTTTCTAGTGTAGTAGGAAGGATCTGTAGGATAAAGAGGATTAAAGAGAGGATTAAAAGGAAAAGTAAAAAATTTTTAAAAATAACAATTAAAGAGAAAAGGGGGAAGGCTTAGTAGGGACATGCAGATGGACTGGAAGACAGTGTTGAAGGGAAAGATAAAGATAGAGACCACTGATTTTTAGAGGCACTGATCTGAATGGTAAATTCATTTTTATCCAGCCATGTTCACCAGCCTACATGTCAAGAAAGGTGAATGATTTAATTTTTTGAGGTTTAAGATTTTGCAAAATAGATGCAATGGAAAGTCAGGAGCTACTTGTCTGTCAAAATATTCCTCATGAACATCAGTTTTCTAAACCTTTCTTTAGACAATTGTTGAGCAACAAAGGAATTTGTAGTTATAACTCAGTCAAAGTTTCAGACTGAGTGTTTTCTAGAGGGGGGATTAAATGAACATCAACCTGGAGAATAGCATGGTTGACATAATTTTGTGAAAATAAGGAAGCCTGACCAGAATTGCCAGAAGAAGAGCAAACTTACTTTCTACACAGATAGGGACTAAAGGAACACTTGAAATCAGAACTTGAGTTTTTCTTGTTAAGAGAATATGTACAGCTCTTATCAATAAATTAACATTGAAAAACACAGAGTTCTAGTTTGTAACCACAGAGCATACTCTGATTGATTTTGCCTGAAAATGTTTCAATGCAGTAATTAACATTCAGTCACCACATCCATTGACACAGCTCATTATTGCCTCATTGAATATCCTACTGTGCTGATTAAAGGATTATGTACCCTAGAAAAGCCATGTTTTATTTAATACTGATCCATGACATGGAGGAACCCATTTCTTTTAAACCCTATTCCATACTGGAGGATGGAAACTTGAATATATTATCTCCACACCCAATAGTGGGTATTAACCTTTGATTAGAGGGAGATGTGGCTCCACCCATTCCGGGTAGGTCTTGATTAGTTTACTGGAATCCTTTAAAAGAGGAAGCATTTCAGAGAAAGCTACAGAGTGATGAGAGAGTCATGAGAACCACAAGAGCCCATGCAGTCAGATACCTTTGGAGATGAAGAAGGAAAAATGCCCCTGGGGGAGCTTCATGAAACAAGGAACCTGGAGAGAAAGCTAACAGATGTTGTCATGTTCACCATGTGACTTTCTAGTTGAGAGAAACCCTGAACTTCATCAGCCTTTCTTGAGAGAGGGTAACCTCTTGTTGGTGCCTTAATTTGGACATTATTATAGACTTGCTCTAATTGGGACATTTTCACAGCCTCAGAACTGTAAACTTGCAACTTAATAAATTCCCCTTTACAAAAGCCATTCTGTTTCTGGTATATTATATTCCGGCAGCTAGCAAACTAGAACACCTACTGAAAGGAAAAGCTTTTCCAAATTAAATAAGTGAATTGACTCACTACGTGGACAAAGAAAAACAATTTAATCTAAGTAATAATGTTGGTAAAAGTCAAATGCATGCATTTTACCTGGATTCCTAAAGTAAATGCAGAAAATCCTCTGTCGCTTACATAGTATCATATTGTTCTAGTTTCCTTTATCAAACCTTTATACATCATCTTTTTTTCATCCATTCATTAAATTAATTCCAATTTTCTTTTTATCCCTTTGGCTGTATTAAGTGAATCTCCTTTTGTGGAGGCTGAAATAGATGGCTATGAACTTTGAGTTGCAGTGTTGGTTCCTGGTCCCACTTCTAAAACCTTACTTGTTCATTCTGGGACCTCTGTCAACTAAAAAAATATATTATTTGTTTCAGCTATGTACTTCTGTTTCTGTGTAGGCATCTAGACTCATTATGTAGTGTCCCTTGCATGCCTGGAGGATTGGTTTTCTGCCCTTTAATTGGAGTGTTGTCCACCTTTCACCTCCTTTCAGTAACCAGACTTTGCATTTGAATGTCTTCATTTAATGAATGTGATGAACAGGAATGTTTGCATATGGCTGAAGGGAGCAGGGATGTTTGCATTGATCTGAGGGCCCTGCCTCAGAATTCTATATGTAGATTTAAGCTCAAACCTCTTTTATAAAATTATTACTCAAATCTCTCATTTGAAACATTGACCTCATAATAAGTGCAAAAATATTGTACTGCATGTGACTGATATAAGACAATATCACTGCCCTCAAAACATATTAAAATGGGGAACTAAGACCTACAAAACCCATTTAAACATAATTAACAAGGCAGTGCTGTAAATAGTAGGATCCAAGTGAGAAAGACTGGCAGGATGGGTTTGGAGTATGCAAAAATAGGAGCAATTACTCCAAACTGGGATTATTTTGAACAAGTCCCATGGATAATTATAAACTAGGCCCCCCAAAATGAGTTGGATTCACATAGTAAGGAGAAAAGGAGAAGATATTCCAAAAGTAGGAAGACCTTGTCAGAAGTGGGAATGGAGGCAGGTAAGTTTGGAGATAATGAGAAGCCAAGTGAACCAGACTAGAGATTCATGTTAGAGAACTGGGAGAGATTAATTTAGAGGTGTCCATTGAGATCACATTGTACAGGACTTTGAATCCAAGGCAAAAATCCCGAGTTTCAAATTTAGGCAATGGGAATAGGTGAAAGATTTTTGAGCAAGAGAGGTGAATGGCCTGATAAAAGTGTTTTGATGCATGATATGGGCTGTTCTATGGGTTGGAGGTAGTATGGGTCTAGAGAGAAAAGGACTGATTTGAAGACCAGATTCCATAATGTGTAGAGATACATGTCTAATCTCTCTGAGAGTAGGAATATAAATAAATATGTTGTAAAGTTATAATTAACAATGCTAAGGAAAACGAAGGGCAATAAAGAAAAAGAGAAAAAGACAGTTGATATTTTACCCTCAATAATCAGAATATCATTGATATTATTTGTGGTCAGAATTTGACTAATAGTCAGGGTTTTAGCATAGTAGCTCTAGTCCTATCCAGAAGTCCAGAAAGTACGCTGGGTGAAAAACCACTATAGGAGGAAAGAAAATGAGTTCAGGAAAGGTTTTAGAGGGACTGGTTCTGGTGATACATTTTACTCCATTATTTGAAGAGATAACTTTGGTGTAAGGAATTTTTGTTTTTTACATTTAAATAAAAATGTTTTGTTGAGATATTCAAAATGATCTTATTTATAGTAATATTTTCATAAAAGTGATAAATAGCTACAGTGATACATTGCCTGACTGTTCCTGCCTACTCACTTATAACTTGTGCATACACTTTGGAGGGAACACGTGGTGGGCCTGGGTATTTTTTAGGAAAATGCCTACCCAATTATCCCACTACTGTAAAACCTTTCAGAAACAACTTAGGTCATAGGTTTGAGAATATGAAGAGTGTTTACAAATAATCTTATTGAACCTCCTAATTTCACAGAGCACAAACACTGAGTACCAGTGGCTAGACAGGGAGGCAAGACTCCTGTCTTCTAGAGTGGGGTATTTTCTGCCAACTCTTAGAGAACCAGGATTAATGATGAAATAGTCTTTAAGTGGGCTAGAAGCTTAGTCATTTTTTCACCAGTCTAGATGCTGGATTAGATGTTTACAGATGCAGTGTGTAGCAGTTGCTGATTACCTGTATTCTCAGTAGGAAGATTTCACCATCTTCCAGTAAGCCATGGCACTGAGTGAAACTTTTGGCTCTAGCGTCAGCCTCATTCTATAATGGGACTCGAAGCTCAATCTGCTGACTCTAACATTGTGCGGACCTTCTTTGAAGTGTCATTATCCTGCTGTGCTTTCCTGCCATGTGTAAGGATGCAAATGAGTGAAAGCAAATAAACCTTGTCTGAAATTGCCTAAAATAAGCCGGTTATTTTCATATTAACTTTGAATTTTAATTGTGACCTTACGTAGTGTGGAAACCAATTGAGAGTAACACAGACCTGCTAATGAACTGTTAAGTTTTCTCTGCATCTCTGGAGATTCAGCAAAGTCACTTGGTCAGCATTTCCCCATTTTAGCAGACATGCTGAACTTGGGCTAGATAATTGTACAGCAGGAGAGCCTGGTGCTTTTGTGCTTTTTATTTGGGATAATTGCTGTTCAGTGCTAGTGGGTATCTGTAATATGACTTTGCCAAAATGTGTGTGTGTGTGTGTGTGTGTGTGTGTGTGTGTGTGTGTATCTATAAAACTATATGTATGTATGTATTTGAATGGGGCATACGTCTTTGTTAAAATGTGACTCTTTTTCTACAGCTATTCCCCCCAAAAGCAGACAGAATGGTTTTGGTATAAACATGGAACAAATATTTCAAAGGGGCATTTGGGCTTATCAGAATTTCATAGTACCACGCCATCAAAAATTATTTATTGAGTGTATGCTTGGTGCTGAATAGTCTACTCCAGGGTTTACCAATAGTGGTGCTCTTGACATTTTGAACTGGATTAATTATTTGTTGGGGGTAGGGAGAGCAGGGGGGTTCCTCTGCACTGTAGGTTTCTTAATAACATCCAGGACTCCACCCATTAGGTACCAGTAACACACCTCCCTACCCAAGTAATGGCAATCAAACATGTCTCCAGATATTTCAAATGTCCCCTGGTGGGTGGGGGTTACACAATCACTCCTGGTAGAACAAACGGGGTATATTAGAATCTAGGTAATTCTCGGATCCACTGTTCTTTCCAGAACTTGCAGATAAAGTTTTAGCCCAGGAATAACATATATCTTTCATGCGTTCTTACAGTTTCTGCCTTACTTATCCAACACATTTTCAATATCCCTTAATGCCATTTTCAAAATTACTCTGTCCTCCTAATATTCAGGACATACTTGTTTTTTATATCTTGAGAATCTCTGGTGATTTCCATTTGCCCTCTGGATTATATCCATGTTCTTGGCAGTTAATAAGCCTATCCCAGACTTCCAGCTTGTTTTGTTCTCTAAGAATGTCATTTTCCTTACCCAACCTCTCAGGTATTCTGGGGATATATATATAATAAATAAGGCTATTGGTAGCTTTTGACCTTTAGTCATGGAGTTCTCCTTGGGGCTTCTCCCACAGTAATGCTACAGAATGATTTTGTTTGGACTTCCGGGTGATTAAGAAGCTAATTTCCATTGGGATAGCAATGTTGTCAGTCACAGCAATGTACGATTTTATCTGTACACCAATTTGAATTCTTAAAACTATTGTCGGGAGAAATCAACATTTTTCCATATGTAACTTTAAAAATCAGTCTCAGCCATCTAATGACTGTCCAGCCATTTTAGGTTATAAACTTCCACAAGAAAGTATAAAATATTTTCTGATTAAATAACAATCAGGGAATGCCTGTAAACTCATAGCAGGTCTAAGTAGAACATTTGATTGACATTTTAATACTGAAATTTTAAATACCCAGAAAGTAGAATACTATGCAGCCAAACTTCACAATACTGATTTCAGTGTCCTATTTACTACAGGATCAATTGTGTGTTAAAGAAGATTGACATTTATCTATCTCTATTGATGAAGCATCAGCTAATTCCCTGAAAGATGAATTCACATGTGAAAAAGGGGACCACATGGTCTTAGTCCCAGAATTTAGTCAACCTCTGGAATACTACCCAATTCCCTTCTCTATAGTGGGCATCTGCCTCATCTTGATAGTCATCATCATGATCACAAAGTTTGCCTGGGGCAGATAACTAGAAGACATTGACTCAGAAGAGATGAATTTAAGAAATGAGATGACTATGAGTAATTTTCCTGTCCCTATGCTTTCCACTGCAAATATGTATATCCTTGGCCAGCTAAGAAAATATGTTGCATCTCTAAGCCAAACATGGTTCCTTCTCATAAGACTCTGACACACATAGAAGGCAAGAAGAGAGTGAAATTTCAGAACATTCCGTTTAGCTATACAAAACTTTTATCAGTGCCCAGTCATTTTGGGGTTTCTCAAAATCTCACTTGCATCAGAATATGATAGAATCCTTGAACTTAAATGAGATGGGAGGATTAAATGGGATAGCCAATATGACAATGCACCTTGCTTTTAGTAAACTTGTAAGGTCCTTACTGTCCTTCCAGCACCATTCATCCTCTCCTTTCCCCCCTGCATTGAACCATCTGCTACTCTTCAAACAACACTGAAAATATGTATACCTTGCTAAAACTATGTTTTTACCTTCATTTAAATAGCTTCCAAAATTATTTTCATGAACTTTGCAGAACTTGAAGTTATCACTAAGGAAAAGATTTTTCAAGATGAGTCAAATAAATTTAAGAACAAGAGAAAACACTATGCATAATTTATTTAGATTATCAAAAACTGTTGACAATTTCACACTTAAGCTGTCAAATAGAGTTATGATGGAAGTTGAAAGAATGTCTTGTGACAAAAAAATAAGAAGTGTTTGAAGGTCCTTTTTGGATTGAAGACATGATGCTAAAGGGAATAAAAAACCTCAGTGATTGGATTAGCTATATATCTTTTATAAATGATCTTGAATTAAGGGGATACCACAAAGTTCCCAAATATGTAGTTCTTTTCATAGTGCAGTGACAAGATGATGAAGATAAATCATGTAAAATTCTTACAAAGCTATGTGGTGGACAGTTGTGTGTCTGATGAACCTCAGTAAAAGCATAAAGAAATGCACTTACAGATATATAACATCAACTGTATATTTATTACGTGTACTTACAGATGTATAACGTCAACTACATAATTATTAAATAATGATTTATCGTGTATATCAAAAAAACCTTGAAAACATTATAAGCTGTTTCCTGAAGAACCAACCAATATAATGCTGAGATTTTAAACAAACAATAATTAAAATTATCCAGAAAACCACAACTAAATATGGATATTATAAACTAAAAACTTGGTGACACATCTGAAGATGTAGGCATATTCTTATGTCATTTATATTGGAAAAAGATGTTCTTTCAAGGTTTTATGAAGTTAGTGTTAGAGCCAGTTAATTCTCTTAAGAAAACTAAAATATTCAGAATTGAAGAAAGTTATCTGTTGAGAGTCGACTAAGAGAAATGAATTTACTTTAAGGAAGATGAAGTTGGAGAAGAAACTGAGGTTGGCAAAGGGGTAGATAGCATGGTATTTAATTTTGCAGTGATTAAATGATGTGCTTTGTGCCCTGATATAGTACACTGAACATGCAATTGGGGGTTAGTCTTTTTTCAGTTGTCAACATTATGAGTGGTTAGTGGAACCAAAGAGGCTGAAAGCTGAAGTCATGAAGCCACTGAGCACCATTTCCGCCAAGCCAGAAATTTAAATTCCAAGATCAAAGTCAGGTCAAGAACCCATGACGCTTTCCAAGTTTGAGAGACCAGAAGCATAACAAATTGCTGGGTGCAAATCAGGCTAGGAGATGAGAGCAGTCAAGAATTAAGACTAGACATGGAAATTGAGGGATAAGATGCTTGGATGAATGCTGTTGCATGATTACTTGCCTTTCTCAGGATTTTCATTGCCCATTCAAGACCAACTGGCTTTTACCCTTAGCATATCTTGACACAAAGACATCATACAACTTGATAAATAAGTATAATGAGTCTTGGTCAGTATAGTCCATTTTCCCAATATTTGGTTTTGGCTTTGTATGTGTGCGTATATATATGTATATAAATATAAATGTTTATAGAAATATATAAATACACACATAGGGAGCCATACTATGCTTACCTGTAGGTTATCTGCAACTTCAGTCTAACACTTATCTTCACCCTAAGCAGACATAAATTGGCCTTATGATACTTCCATTTCTAATTGTTTCATTACGGCTTCCTCTAATAGCATTCCTTTATGGTTAAGGGGGTAATTTCATGATTAAAAGCACAGTTAAGGGTGATGGGGATAAAAACTGATTTTTCTTGCCAATGTGATATAGGTTAAAATGCAAATAAATGCAAAAAGAGTTTGAGAGGTTTTTAGGTGTTAGAAATATAATGATATTTCATAATGTAAGTTAGAGATTGTAGTGGTTTGAAGCTGTAAGTACCCCGGACAAACTTTTTCTTAAATCTAATCCATTCCTGTGGGTGTGACTCCATTTTAAATAGGACCTTTTGATGAGGTTACTTCAGTTAAGGTATGGCTCATCCCAATCGAGATAGGTCTTAATGCTATTACTGGAGTCCTTTATAAGCAGAATTAAATTCAGATAGAGTGATAAAGAAAGCTACAGGCAGAAGGAAGCTGAGCATCAACGGAACCCAGAAGAGAAGAGAGAAACCAGAAGATGCCACCATGCTCCTTGCCATGTGACAAGCAGAAGACTAAGGATTGCTGCAGCCAGCCCCAGAACACCAGTCTTTGGGAAGAAAGTATCACCTTGATGACACCTTGATTTGGACTTTTTCCCAATCTCAAACCAGGAGCAAATACAGTTCCATTGCTTAGCTTGACTCATTTCACGGTATGTACTTGAGCAGCCTAGGAAACTAAAACACAGATGCTAGTAAAACTTTTCAAAATATTTTAAATGCTCACTTTGGATGTCAACCAGTGCCCCCTAAATTAGTCCTTGATGCCAGTGTCAAATACAGAATGGTTGTTAACTTGACCTACCATGAATTTCTTATCTCCTTTTCATGGTCTCCTGTAAATGTATCTCCAATGATAAATGTAGCATTCAAAGTTTTTCTTATTGCCAGCTTTTCTGCAGGTGAAGTTTCAAAAATCTTTAATGATGGGATAATATAATTTTTATTTAGATGATGTATTAAACTCTGTCATGGTCAGGTTCATGTGTCAATTTGGCCAGGTGGTGGTAGTTTGTCTGGTTGGGCAAGTGCTGGCCTGTCTGTTGCTATGAGGACATTTCATAGAATTAAATCATGAGCAGGTTGGCTGCATCCACAGCTGATTGCATTTGTAATCAGCCAAGGGGAGTGTCTTCTGCAATGATTAATGTTTAATCAATGGAAGCCTTTTAAGGAGGATTCAAAAGAGACACTCTCTTCCTGCTTTGGCTGGTGAGCCTCTCCTGTGGAGTTCCTCCAGACTCTCCATCGGAGTCCGCTTCACAGATGGCCCTGCAGATTTTGAACTCTATGTTCCCACAACTACATGAGATGCTTGTATAAATTTTGTATTTACAGATATTTCCTGTTGATTCAGTTTCTCTGGAGAACCCTAACTAATATATACTCTTCATAAATTATTTGGACCTCAGAATCTGAAAGGTAGTAGAGTCAGATTTTATTACTTCCATTTTATGGATAAGGAGACCAGCGTCTCAAAAATACCGAATAACCCACCCAAAGTAAACCAGCTGGTAGAGGCAAGACTATCTCTGTAACTAGCCTTTTTTAAAATAAAAATGTCCATATCAAAAAAAAAAAAAAAACAGCATTGCAATTCACCCAAAGGATCTATCAGGCAGCTTCTTAAATGAAAAAGGCATTAAAATTTGGTAGCCTCCCAGTTGGATACCTTTATAAGAGGAAGATTTCTGGCAGTTGAATTTGATTCTGTGAGGACTCGGCCTTCACATCTTTATGTGAAGATTGTCTACATAAAACCTGTTAGCATAAATGCTTATTGAAGTTATAAAGAATATACTTTTATTCCAAATAATAGGTTTACTTAGATAGAAAACCCCATGCCACTAATGGCATAGGCCTTCGGAGACTCTGCTCTGATTGTTAGCACTAGGATTCAAAAGGAGAATCACAATAAATAACTGTTTATGCAACAGAGACAGTGCTCTCTCCACCTCTGTCTGCCTTCACCCCAGTGTTAAACTGAAGAAAACCAGGAAAGAGCAGAAAAAAGCTAGTAAGTGTTTTAAAAGCACCTATAATGTGGCTAAATGCAAATGCCACATAGATTTATCTCACTACTTTTTCACAAAAAACCCGAAGCAAGTGCTATTGTTATTGTTTTTCTACTAAAGAACCTAGGACTCAAACACTTTAGTCAAAACTCTTTTCTCTCTAATTTCAATTCTTTTTCTTCTTCTAACCTGAAGGGTTTGTATCATAAAAGTGCTTTTATTGGATCTAATTGGTGGTCCCTGCACAGGTAAACCACAAGTATAAATACTTAAGAAGAAATAAGAAATCCAAAGGGAGGACAGAAAGGAGAAAAGGAATGAGAAGGAAGAAAAGAGGAAAGAAAAATATGAAGAAAAATAAAATGGCGAGGTTTTAAATGATATTGAATTAATGAGTCACTTCCGCTAGCACACAAGGGCAGCCTTTTCTTCTGGAATAATTCAGTGTAGAGAAGTCCATCTAGTTCTTTGAGCAGACCACTATGGGTCTTGGAATGATTTCAAACAAACTGGTCATTGTCTGCACAGATATAGCTTATTTATTTGAAGAATTCAATTATTGCCTCATCTTTACTGGCAAGAATTCAGAGGTTCACAACACATTAGCTATAATACCAATAACCTTTTGCTTTGATGAAATATTGTATTTTCAAACACTGCTAAATTTATCTAATGTGAATAAAAGTGTTGGGGGGATGTAGCCTATATCTCCAGTCAAGTTTCAGGCTTGGGGAAGTAGAAAATTCTATGTCCTAAAGAATATTGTAAGTTCTTTATTGAGGAAAACCTGACTCCTGCTCCACCACTGAAAAAATTAGCTCAAGTAATGCAGTACTGCCACCTATACAGTACTGATCTAGAAAATCATTTTCAGGGACCTTGATCTTGGTTGGTATTTTAGTTTCCTGGCTGCTAACCCAAATACCATGCAAAGGGTTGGCTTAAACAATGGGAAATTATTGACTCATGGTTTTGACTTAGGAGAAGTTCAAAATCAAGGCATTATCAAGGTGATGCTTTCTTCTAGAAGACTATGACATTTGGGGGCTGGCTGCTGGTCATCCTTGGTCCCTGACTTTTCTGTCACATGGCAATATACTTAGCAGCCTCTCATGGCTTCTACATTCCATTGACTTCCAGCTTCTGGCTATTCCCCAGGACTTTCTCTCCATTTGTCTGAATTTCATTCCACTTATGAAGGACTCCTGTAATAATATTAACACCCATCCTGATGGGATAGGGGTACGCCTTAACTGAAATAACCTTCTTTCATGGTCAGGGACATGTGTCAACTTGGCCAAGTGGTGGTGCCTGTTTGTCTGGTTGGGCAAGTGCTGGCCTGTCTGTTGCAAAATGAGGACATTTCATAGAATTAAATCATGATCACGTCAGTTGCATCCACAGCTGACTCCATTTGTAATCAGCCAAAGGGGAGTGTCTTCTGCAATGAGTGATGCTTAATATAATCACGGGAAGCCTTTTAAGGAGGATTCAGAAGAGACAGGCTCTCTTCCTGCTTCGGCTGGTGAGTCTCTCCTGTGGAGTTCATCCAGACCCTCCATCGGCGTCGTCAGCTTCACAGCATGCCCTGCGGATTTTGGACTCTGCATTCCTGCAGTCACGTGAGACACTTTTATAAATTTTATATTTGTGAGTGTTCCCTGTTAAGTCTGTTTCTCTAGAGAACCCTAACTAATACAGTTTCTTAAAAAGTCCTACTTACAATGGATTCATACCCACAAGAATGGATTAAGTTTTAGAACATGTGTTTCTGGGGAACATAGCTCCAAGTTGGTCAAAAATAACTGTTGTGCAACAGTCAATGCCATAGAATACTTAAGGAATGGATAGTCAAAATTTTAGAATGAAGTCATTCAGTAAAGCTATTGGGCTGCCAAAAAAAGAAAGAAGGAAGGAAACTTATACAGCCTTACTGCTTTACTTTAAATCTTCTTAACTCTGAAAACTATTAACTTTTAGAATATGTTTTCAGGTCCTGAGGAAAAAAAAAACAGAGAATGGATTTCATTTTGGCATGCTTTGGAAAAATAATTGTTTTTCCAGTCAATCTGAAATCACAGTTATTGCTGATTTCTTTCTCTCTTCAGTCTCAAATCCAATGAGTTAACAAACCTATTTTCTCAGTGTTTTAGATAAATGCACTTGTTAAAAAAAATCTATTTCAATTAACATTATTTTAATTGTTTCTTCCCTTCACTACCAAATTAGCTTCCCGACTCATCTCACCATTTTCAATCACTTCACATTCCAATTCATCCTGCATGACATTACCTGAACCACAGCTTCATGCATGTCACTACTCAAAAATGTTCAAAGTATCTATATTATAGCCATACTATAAGAAATGTTATATTCTGGGTTTGACAGAGCTGCCTTAGTCTGGAAATCAAAGCTCAACACTATCTGGCCTCAATTTTTCAGTTCAACTGCATTTTCTTTTCCCCAAATACTCTTCACTCCAACCAAACAGTATCTCTTGCTATTTCCCAAATATATATCTTGTGCTTTTCTACTTTGGTTTTTTATTCATCTTGTTTACTCTGCCCTCCTTACATCTACCATGATTGAAATTCTATAATCAATCTAGGTTTAGATGTGTTGGAATAGTTTCTGTGGAATATCCCAGTCTAATCAATCATATTTGGTCTTTCTTCATCTCCCTAGCCACTTCAGCACTGGCACTGATATTTTCTAGCTCGTATTTTACTGGTTCCAGTGGCTTCTTTAAGGCTATACTGAATTTAAGCTCTCCGAGGTGAAGGATCCTTTTCTTAAAGCTTTGAAACCTCTGAGGAGGATGTAAGTTATGTTAAAATCTTTTCAACACAGAACAATACCTAAGAGAATATTTGAGTAACTTCAAAAAGTGACAAACAGAAACTAAACCACTTAACCGAAGTATTCATTTAAGATATCTGAATTTTATAGTTAATGAATAGCTAGTTCATATTTCCAGAAAGACAGCTTTAACATCATGCTCTTTTTATGTCAATATATAAAAGGTGTTGCAATCTGTAAACATAACCTGACATTTCTTCTTTGATTTTGCATCCAGTGCTTTTTAAACTGGAAAACATGTATATGTTTTGCATGCATTAGAATCTGCCTGCTATGTTTTGAACAAAGTTTTGACTGCAATTCATCAATCAACATCAAATTCTGAGGTTCTCAGAATAATAAGCACCTCAACTGTCCACACAGCCTTAATACATGGGCCAACAAAGCTTTAAAATGCAGAATCAGTTTTATGGTATATTGCTCTGTCTTACTATAATGCTATAATATTCCACTGAAGAAAAAAACTAATTTATCTTATTTATGTTGGGAATGTTATTAAATATTTCCCTATATTGAAGAGACCAAAGGTTACAAAAATCTACAGTAGAGATTAATGGAAAAGAAGCAAGTATAACAAGTATGTGTGTGTGTATCTATACTTATATATAATAAAAGTAATATTTTTAAATATTAGCAATCATAATGGCTAATCTTTACTAAGCATCTAATATGTGCCAGGCACTATCCCATTTAATACTCAAAACACACCTGCTATTCCTACAGATGATATACCTGAGGCTTGATGGAGCCACTAAGTAGGAAAGACACACTAGCTATATGAAAACAGGGTTCCTTGGTCACTCCAAAGTCCCAGCATCAACTCCTGCTTCTTCTGAAGCCTCTGGGTCTGGAACTGTTGCTCTGCCTCTGGGATAGATGCAGCCCCTGCCACAGGGTAGAGGCCCCAGCAAACCTGTGACACGCTCTGTTCTCTGAACCTGTGGTGTGCCAAAGTCACCCTGTGTTCACTGACAAAGGCAAAAGACCACCTCTCTTTGCATTTTCCTTTGCACCTCTTAAGAGAGATGGCAATGAGAAAATAGCTCTTTTTTTTTCTTATGCCCCTTCTTTCCCTGTGATTCAAGTGAGAATTCCTGGACAGCTAAACCCAAGCAACGATCATACTGACACAGATAATGCTATCATAGGAACCATTTGTATGTACTACCACCACCATATAGTTTTATAACAAACAGTCTTGTTCCTAACTTCAGGTGTTTCTTGACTTATTTTCCTAAAGACTTCCAGGTCTTTTGTGGAAATGAGCTTTTGGCAAAACTATCCCACTAAGACTGAGACGAGACAGGCCTAAATAATGGTGTTGCACATAGAGGAGACTCAGCACCCTTTGCTGGGTTTAGTTATGTTTGAAACAAGAAGACAAGAGAACCAAGAAGGTTTAAGACTGCCTCTATCACTGATGGATGATGAAGAAAAAACAGATCTATTCAAAACCTCTTTTGAATTCATTTTCTATGTCAGGAAGAATGCTCTTCTGACAGAAAGGGTAGAAGACATATTTGTAAGAGGAAATTGAAATCTAAGATAGGTGAGGAGATTACATGAAAACATAATTGTACTAAATTAGTTTAAATCTCCAGTCTCAGATGAATTCTATCCCAGGGAAATAAAAGAACTTACACATAAGATCACTCAAACAATGGCAGAAATTTCTGAAGAGTTATGAAAAATATGTGATGTTAGAGAACCAGGAGTAGAAAAGTACTGTTCTGATTTTCAAAGTAGGAAAGAAGTAGGTTCTGTCCATTAATTGCGTACTGGTGAAATTTAAGTTTACTGCAGGCAAAATTATACACCTAGACTCTTAAAGCCAAGGTTTGTGGATATTTAGAAAGAAAAGTGGTGATTTCTATGATTGGTCATGATTTCACTGAGAACAAATAATGCCAGAGGAACCGGATCTTTGTCGTGTTGGACTCAGCATACATTTGTATTTTTGCTTCATCAAGGGAGAAGAATGTTTGAAAAAGGCTTTTTTTTATATATAAAACCAGAGGTGGTGATGGTAGGTAGTGGTGGAAAGGACAACACAATAGGTAAATCTTAAGTAGTTTACTCACTTTCTATCTGAATGGCCGTCTTTAATGGCAGGTGGTTATTGGTTAGTGTATATTAACTGTCTGGCACTCTGGGTGGGATATAGTAAGTATTCATTAGGTATTCATAGCATGCCTGAAAGTTGAAAACAGCCAGAATTGTAGGAAGACTCATTTCATTGTCAACTGAGGGAAGGCTAAAAGAATGGAGAACGTTTAGCTCAGAAATTGTCTTCAACTATTAGAACAGCTAAAGAATTAGATTTATATTGTGCTGCTTTAGAAAGCAAAAGGAGGTCAAGTGATTGAAAGGTTTGAGTAAGCAGATTTTGGTACAAAATGGAAATGAGCTACTTGAAAATGGAATGAGCTGCCTCAGGATTTAGTGAGTTCCTTGTTGCTGGAACTGTTCAAACAGAGAGCCAGTGCTTACCAAGGAAACTGAAAAGAAGTGTCAGCACCATAAGCTACAGAGTGGACTAAATTCTTCCACTCATTCATTATTCATTTATTAGTGATCCTCTCTGTGCTGGTCAGCATATGAGGTGCGAGACATAGTTTCAGCCCCAATGGAGTTTATAGTATCATGGAGGATTCAGAGACATAAATGGGTAGTTATACTTCAGTGAGATAAATGCTATCACAAGGGAATTACACATCCTTGAGATGTTATGGGAGTTTTCTTGAATAAAAACAGTTTGTAAATTAGGCAAGTCTATCTGCCAAGAATTAAGGGGAAAGGAATCCAAGGGCTGAGGAAAATGAAGAAGGTTTAAAGCAACTGTTGTGGAAAGGTGAGATGGTAATAAGTAAGAAAACTTGGAAAGGTCTCCAATGGGAGTAGAGACATGCTGAAGTTGCCTGAGGAGATGCCAGATGAGGAAATCTATAGAGGCACAAAGGAGTAAATTTTGTGACTTTCCCAGACAGTGCTCAACCCTTATCAGAGATGAGGTTTTTCCAAGTAGGAGCGATGGAAAGATAATGAGGCAATGGTGTTTGAGGATATTTGTGTCAAAACATTTAAGAATATGGTTCCTGGAGTTGAAAGTAAATGGGGAAAGAAATGAAGCCAGGAGCAGGCCAATGGAAAGAGAGAATAATATTGGGTCCAGAATCTAAGACCTCTAAAAAGTCAGTAAGGCAGTGAACAGATATGGTAAGAGTGACAGATTATTTCTAAGGACACTTCCCTCTCACTTTTCCCATATTTTTTATTATGAAAATACACAAAATTCAACAAAGTTGAAAAAAAGGATACCTGTACACCCATCACCTAGATTCACTATTTTACTGTATATGTTCCCCCACTCTCTCTCAAATTCATTTTTGCTGGACATTTCCAAGAAAGTTGTATACATCAACTAAATTCATAATTCTTCAGCAGGAATCTCCTATAAATAAGGACATCTTCCTACATAAACACAATACTGTTACACTGAAGGTAATTAACCACAATTCCATAATATTAAATAATATTACACCAATATTAAAATCTCCCCCAATTCTTCAAGGAATGTCTTTTATAGCTTTTTAATTTTATGGTTTCTATTTTATTTTTCAAACCAGCTATCAGTCAAGGTTCATGCACTTGTCTTTGGTTGTTTTATATCACTTTTGTCTCTTTAAACATTGAGTTTTTTGTCATGAACTTGTCATTTCGAAGAATCCAAGCCAGTTTCATAATTTGTTTCCTCTATCTCCTATATTTCCTCTAAACAGAAAATTATGTCTAGATTAGATGCAGGTTAAAACAACTTTGGCAAGAAAACTTCTTAGGGAATACTATGTACTTCATATTACACTACATTGCAAGGCACATAATGACGTTAATCCACGATTACTGATAACTTTTATCGCATAGTTAAAGTAATGAGTTTCCAAATATCTCCATCATAAAGGCATATTTTCTCCTTTCAATTAGTATATAATCTGTAAAATGAGAGTTAAAGTTTATGTAAATATCCTGTTGGCTAACAACCTTCATAAAATTGCCTGATTCAATTTTTATATTGGTTTAGCAAAATGGTGATTTTCTAAATGAACCATTTCTTCTACATTTATTAGCTAGTGTTCAACTGTTCCTTTGTTTTCTCTACTTTTTGGTAGTATTAGAATCTCAAATATTTTTAGCTATGACTTTGTTCACTCCTTGACTTAAGGTATAGCTTTGTTCATATGGTAAGATCCTTTTGAGGAATATCTCATTTTCTGATAATCCACTATTATATATTTTATTAAACTAAGAAATGTAGAACTCTTATTCTAATGTAGAGTAGTATAAATAAAAAGAAATCAAGATATTTTATGAGTATAAAGAATCACCTATCATAGATGGGCAAGATAATTTCAAGTACTACTTGCAAGCAGTGAATGGTGAAAATCGGATGAAATATTTAAGCACAAGCAGCACAAATCTGGGACCCCTAAGAATATAAAACAAATGGCATAAAGACTTTCTCATTGTTTCTTCTTTCAACGAAAGGCACCCCTTGTCAGCGTGCAGCATTCAGACTCTGAGGGGGTATTCCCTGCATACAGCATTATATTTATGACTATGACTACATTTATAACACAACAAAATAAATAATATTTTTCACACTCTCTAGAATGGCTACTATTTTGAAAATGGAAAATTCCAAGTGTTGGAGAAAATGTGGAGAAATAAGAACACTCATTCATTCATTGTTGGTGGGAATATAAAATGGTACAGCTGCCATGGGAGATATTTTGATAGTTCCTCAGAAAGTTAAGTCTAAAATTACCATATGATCAGCAATCGCTCTACCAGGTAATACCCAAAAGATTTGAAAGCAGGAACTCAAACAGATATTTGCACACTAATGTTCATAGCAGCATTATTCACAATTGCCGAAAGAAGGAAACAACCCAAGAGTCCATCAAATAATGAATGGATAAACAAAATGTGATATGTACACACAATGGACTATTATTCAGCCCTAAAAAGAATAAAGTTCTGATACATGTGACAACATGGATGAACCTTGAAGACATTGTGACAGAAAAGGACTAATACTGTATGATCTCCCTGGTATAAAATAATTAGATTAAGTAAACTTCATAGAATCAGAATCTAGAATATTTGTTACCAGTGAGTAGGATAGGGATTAGAATAGGGAGTTAAGGCTTAAAATGTACAGGGTTTCTAATTTGAATAATGGAAATGTTTTGGTAATGGGTTTTGGTGATTGAGCACAGCATTGTGAACAGAATTAACAGCATTCGAGTATGTATCTACGAGAGACCCAGTTTTGATTCCCAGCCCATGTACCCACCAAAATATATACATATGAATATGGTTAAAAGGGGAAATGTTAGGTTGTATATTTGTTACTAGGATCAAATTTTTTTTAAATGCATGGAACTGTACAAAACAAAAAGTAAATCTTAAGTTAAATAACAGACCACAGTTATTAGTACAATTATAAAGATGTGTTTTCATCAGTTGTAACAAATGTAACACACCGACACAAGGTGTTAATAATGGGATGATGTATGGGAATCCTCTTATTTTATGCATGATTGTTCTGTAAGCCCACAACTTCTCTAATAAAAAAAAAATAAATGGTAGTCATAATAATGACTTAAGACAAGAAAGTTAAAATATGTTTGAACTACCACAAATGTATACATTTTAGGGGTGAAATCTGTTTTAAATTACAAATGAATAAATAAATCTCAATAACTAAAAAGAGGTCGCAAGTTGATAGCTTAAGAATTATTTTTTCTTAATTCTGCCAACAGAGATTTAATTTTTTAATGTGAATATATTTGAGTGGAGTTTGCGAACTCCAGTTCGTCATGGTTTTTATCATTCCCTTTCACGGTGTTTCTCAGACAAATCTTCTGAATGAGAATGGTCTTCTACAACTACATTTCCCTAGGAACCATCCTCAGAGATTCTGATTCCTCAAAGATTCTGATTCAGTGAGAGGGGAGGGACTTTGAGTTGGCATTTTCAGCCATCTCTTCCAGTCATCTTCGTGCAGGCTAAAATTTGATGACCACTGCCCTATTGTCTTCCAGCTGTCCACTTCATTTGACCACTTCATACATTCACTTTACTGCTTTGTCTCTCCATGGCATATAAGTTTTTAACCCCTGACTTAATAATAGTCCTGGAGTGTTAACCCAAAGCGGTTTAGGAAAACACACCCATCAGAATGACGGAAAAGTGATTTCAGGTAAATGAAGTTGATGATACCTGCTTCTCTCTCTTGTGGAACTCTCATAAAAATTGTGCAATATATATAACAGCCTGACACCAAGCTGCTGTGCAATGCACAGAAGCGATTCATGTTACTAATATGTGTAGGGAAGCTTATGGAGGGAGGGAGATGGTGCGAGTAAGATTGGCATATAGTTGGAGACACAAGCAACTAGACACAAGTTGTTTAGAGTTACTGCTTGTTCTTGAAAAAGTCATGCAGGTTAATCTCTCTTTGAATATGATATATTCAAAATAACCTGAAATGACCAAACAGTGTTAAAAATAGACATGCTCTTGACTATAAACTCAAGTGGTTTGAATACATCCAACAAAAATAAGAGTCAAATAATTCAAAGCTCATAATAAGTAGCCAATTAGTCTGAGGTTTTCCTTTTTTATTTTTTACTTTAAGGTAGCAATCAGATCATGCCAAATTAGATGTCTTCATAAACTGAAATAGTTTTAGTGTGGGTGATGGGTGACCTCAAGATCTCCAAAGAGGAAACACAAGGCAGATATTTTTCCCTTTCCCCCAAAATTTAGACTTGAGAAATTTAACTAGTCTTGGGCTGATTATTTGGTATTGCTAACAAAGCGTGTCATAGCTGAAGGAGGGCTATTCCTTCATTAACATTCAAGTTCTTGAATTTAGGTAGCTTACAAATCAGGTGTGAAATGAGACAATTTTTAAAATTTTATTTTATATTAAACAATGTATTGAGTGCCTAATGTATTCAGGTCCCTTGTTAGATGCTTTTTTTTACCTGCTTATTTTTACTTGTAGCCAGGACATATTAATAGTTTTCAATGGTTTGGTTGTGACTTCCAAATGAAATAATGAAGTAATGAAATTGAAACTACTCTTTACTTTGTAACTTATGCACTCTTTGCAAACTATTTATTTAAAATGTATTTCAGCGCTGAACAATAAAGATTTTTTAATTTATTAGCTGTAACCAACTACCCAAATTCAGCCATTATAACATTATGAATTTGTTCTTTGAATTGACTTCAAAGATAGCATTAATGTAAATTTAATTTTGTTTTATTTAGCCATGCCCAGTGTAGTTAGAGCATTGACAAAATCCCTGTCCTATGATGTATGAGAATCTGACCTTCTGTTAATTATCTAACTCTCTTCCCCTGGGAAATTGATAATAGTAAGAATGCTAACTTGTTATTCATCAATATTTCATATAGTGGAAAAGACTCCAACTGGTAAATAGCATCTGGACTGAAAGAACTTAGATACCTGACGGGGTTTTCCTGAATGCAGGGCATGTCCCTGCAGAGAGTCCAGACGTTAAACCTATACCATTTTTTTCAGGAGTTGCTGGTGCATGAGGTTTCTCTTGACCCTGGGCAGCCCCTGTTCATGTTCAATGTGAATGTCTCCTAAGCAGACAGCTGTCACCTGGGCACCCAAGGTTCCTGTCCTCTCAGAGGATGTAGCCTGTGTGAGTGTGTGAAACTGAAGATTTGACTTTGACTGGGTGTGGCAATCAAACTCAAGATAAATAGCTTCATGTATCATTAGAAGGAAATATCCATAATATAATAACTGTGGGGTATGGAACTATGGGACTTCAGGCTCTAGGCCTAGAACTAAACAGAGAATTTCACTGCCTAAAGGGCAGTATGGAGTAAAAGCACTGTATTTGAGCTGTGGGACTCATTCCAGACTCATCGTCTGAAACTAGGAATGAAAGGAGACTAAAAATGCATAAGTAACAGCCAATTCTTAGAGATACAGTGTATGTAAATTATAGGTACCTACAGGAGAGAAAGGAAGCAGATCCAACCTCAATGATTGGATCTGTGATGTCCTTAATATGATAGCAGGGCACAGCTGTGAGCTACCAGAATAAGAGATGGGCCTGGACAAAAGGGCTTAGGAGGCCAGGAGGAGGCACCATGGAGTAGAAAAGAGAAAACAAACTCCCCAATTAGAAGACAAATTCACTATAAATGTAACGCAAATAATAGAACAAGCATAAAAATGACTTTTGTGTAAGTCTAAGACCTACACAAATATAAAGAAGGAATAGTAACATCCATAATAAAAAGTTCAAAGTAATGAGGGTGGCCTATATGAATCAAGAACATGTGTTCACACACAAAAAAGAGAAAATCAGTATATTAAAAATATAGGCAATGCGATGCTCAGTGTCTGCCCATGTTAAATATATATGTAGGCAATGAAACTGAAATATATATTTGTGAACTAGGCAAGATAAGGACTAGCTAGGTTAGGTATACTCAAAATATATCTGAGAAGTAACCCTACAGTTACTCACTAGAATACAGCTCAGAAAGAGAAATGAAAAGCAAGAAAGAGAAATTAAGGAGTACAGAGGAAAAATCAAGAGTCTCCAAAATATGTCTAATAGAAGTTCCAGAAGAAAAGATGCCAGAATATGACAGAGAAATAAAATCCAAAGAACAGTCAATGATAATTAATGAGAAAATGTCCATAATCAGAATGCAAATGTTCACCTCCTGCCTGGAAGGGAAAAAAATCCAAACCTGTACAGATTGTAATTAAATTAGAGTCCATCACTGATAAAGAGAAACATTTAATAGCCAGCAGCTAGAAAGACAAGTCATTCACAAAAGAGCATTGATTAGAGCAACAATAGATTTCTCATTAGCAACAATATATGCAAGAAGATGGCCAAATAATAGCTTCTAAGGATTGAAGAAGGAAAACTTCCCAACCAAAATTGCATGCTTTGGTAGAAAATTAGTTACTGTGGAATAATATTTTGTTAGATATAAAAAAAACTCAACCTCTTTTTTTTTCAAAAATTTTTTTAAGAAAACAAACAATATGCTTAGAACCACCAAAAATGGATATCTTAGTTAGCTTAGCCATAGGCATATTTAAATGAAGTATCCATATAATCATTGTTTAATTTAAAAGATTATAAAAATATAGTTAAAAAATTAACACACAGGGAAGATATGTGATACAAGAAACAATGAGCAATGAATAAAAGTATTTTGTAAGTATGATAAATTATTAGTATTAAAGATAACTTTTTGGAATATTTATTTAAATAATCCAAAGAAGTGACCTGAATAGGCAAAAGGTGTAAGATCCTTTTCCATTTCGGCAAATATATTTAGTAAATACAAAATGTTTAATATAGAGATGATAAAAAGATACTGTATAGTATTACAAATATGCTCAATCAGGAACATATAACAAGCAGAAACTAATATGCCTCTTAAAACTTAGTATTAAATTACCTAAAATAAAAAAGGAGCAATCGACAATGATAGTAGATTTTAATATATTTTCCCTGAAACAAGTACTTGAACATACAAAAAACTTTGTGAGAATATAGATGATTTGAACAACATAATGACAAAGGTGATTTGATATCTATAGAGAGAATTCAGCTATAAACAGATATAGAATAAACATTCAAATAAGTACACATGAAACATAAAAATTGAACACAAAACTTTTAAAGAATAAATGTGATATAACTACTTGTCTGAACATAATGAAATTAAATTACAAGTCATAACATAAAAATACTTATATATTTTGAAATAATCATATGACAAAAGAAACACTTTCCCCTATAATCCATGTGTTAAATGGGATACCACAATGACTACTATTAAATTTTTGGAATTAACTAGCATCAATATTTGTGGGATACAGCTAAAACATTACTTGGATTGCAGTTTTAAAATCCATAAATATTTTTATTGGGAGAAGAAAAGGAAAACAGAAAATGAATGTTAAATAGTAGTATAAGCTAGAAAAAGAACAGAAGAAACCAAATAAACTAAGAGAAAGCAAATGTAAAGATAAAAGAAAAATTAATCAAAATGGAAAACAAAAAAGCTAATTCTTTAAAAGTAAACAAATCTCAAGCAAAACTGATCAAGAAAAAGTAAAAATCATAATTAGAAATTAAAATTAATATTTAACCTGATAGAGCAGAATTTTTAAAAATCTTAACACAATGAAAACCTCATGTTAGTAAATTTCTAAATGAAATGGACAATCTTTTAGAAAAATAAAATTGATTGAAGAATGAATTGAGAACTCAAATAAACGAATTACCAGTAAATAAATCAATTCCCACTCTACTTTGGAAGAGAAAGAAAAGGAGAGACAGAAGAACTGAGAGGAGAGAGTGCTGTAAATAGAAAAAGAGAAGAAGCTTAAAGGGAATGTTTCAGGGAATACAAAAAAGGGAAAACTGCTCAGCCAAAATAAGGAATAGTATATTTTTGGTAGCAAAACACACCATGAACAGAACAAGGAAAGAGAATTACAGATCAATTTTATATGACCGATAACATAAAATATTAAATATTAGAAAATTATAGTATATACAATAACTAATGGGCAAATACCCATTATTTTAATACAGTGATAACTCCTCACCAAGTAAAGTTTATACCAGAAATTAAAAAATGGTTTAATATGAGAAAACATATAAGATTAAAGGTTTGCAAATAATATAAGACAAATATAAACTTATGTTGATACACATATTTTACATTTCCCAAGTGGGAAAAGCTTTTTTAACAGTTTACAATTTTTTCATTTCAGAAATATTGCTTCCAAATGCTTGCTTCCCTGAAACACAGTACCATTTAACACTTATGGGGCTTCCTCACCCGGTGTGTTGCTTGCATCCCTTGTGTAGCACTTTCCTTGTTTTATTGAAATTGGAGCATTTCCATGATGGTCCCTTATCATCAGACCATGAGTTCATAAGGTCTAAGACGGTGGCTTTAGTGCTCCACAAAGTACTGGAAGATGTAAAACAACACTAAGGGAGTATCTACAGAATGAATGCCTGGATTAGTTAATTTCTTCATAATATACAAACTGAAAATTTACTCAGTGATGCTGAATGCTACCCTTTTTTAAAATTTTCTTTCAAAAATTACTTCCTATAAAGTAATTCCTTAAGACAACTCTCTGCAGCCACTGGTGTAGGAGATAAATACACCATTGCATAGTATAGCCACATGATGAAAGCCAATGTTTGTCATAGATTAATATATAATAGGCAAGTGGCACAATATTCAGTATATTCTCCTGCAGTAGTTTCCCCTCATCATATTAAATATGGCTTAGTGCGTGTCATCCATGTGCAGATGTTCAATTCATGCTTCCCATGCCACCCTGTCCTACAAGGTAGAAAAGCAGTGCTTTCTGTGTTCATAAAATTTTTTTAATGAGACTGGTCATGTTACAGTATGAGATAAACCACTGCAATAGGTTTTGCCTTCTAGGGTATTTCTCTGCCTCGTTAATTGGTTTCCAGATACACTTTAAAGATGACATTCTCTGCAGAAA
>PVIY010011232.1:0-66061 GCA_004026745.1 Myrmecophaga tridactyla | reverse complement strand
AGGCCAGCTTAGTCCGGGAAAATCCAGCTGGTGCCAGTAATACCTATGTAGACCCTCCTAAGGGTGGGGAGGGAAAAGGCACCTTACGAACACGACAAGAAACAAGAAAACAAGAACTGAAAAATTACCCTCTGTTAAACAAAACTTAAGCTAGAGGCCCAGAAAAAGCTGAACTGAAGGTCAAAGAACAGATAGACAAAAATGAAGAAGAGTTAAAATATTTTCAAATGTACAGGCACTGAGAGAGTTTGTGGAAAACAAGCTTGCTCTATAAAAAATACTAATGGGAGCATTACAGGCAGATATGAAAAGACAGTAGAGAGAAGTCCGAAGAAGAGTGTAGAAATGAAGAGTATTAGTAAGAGTAAAAAGAGAAAAAATAAGATGAGTGTTCTAATTTACTAGCTGCTGGACTGCAATATACCAGAAACGGAATGGCTTTTAAAAAGGGAAATTTAATGAGTTGCTAGTTTATAGTTCTAAGACCGAGAAAATGTCCCAATTAAAATAAGTCTATAGACATGTCCAATCAAAGACATCCAGGGAAAGATACCTTGGTTCAAGAAGGCCGATGAAGTTCAGGGTTTCTCTCTCAAGTGAGACGGCACATGGCAAACACAGTCAGGGCTTCTCTCTCAGCTGGAAGGGCATGTGGTGAATACGGCATCATCTGCTAGCTTTCCCTCTTGGCTTCCGGCTTCATGAAGCTCCTCGGGAGGCGTTTTCCTTCTTCATCTCCAAAGGTCGCTGGCTGGTGGACTCTCTGCTTTGTAGTGTTGCTCTCTCTGAATCTCTGATTCTCCAAAATGTTTCCTCTTTTATAGGACTTCAGAAACTAATCAAGACCCACTCAAATGGGTGGAGACATGTCATCCCCTAATCCAGTTTAACAACCATTCTTAACTAAATCACATCATCCAGGGAGATGATCTCATCACAGTTTCAAACACACAGCATTGAATAGAGATTATTCTACTTTTATGAAATAGGATTTATATTAAAACATGGCTTTTCTTAGGGAGCATAATTCCTTTCAAACCACCACAATGAGATTTATCAAAATAAAGTCATGACACCTGCAATAATGCGAATGAACCTTGAGGACATTATGTTGAATGAAATTAGACAGAAACAAAAGGACAAATACTGTATGGGCTTACCAGTATGAACTAACATTAATGAGTGAACTTTGAGGTAAAATCAAGAACACAGGTTATCAGGAGGTAGAGAGTACAGATTGGGCATTTGACACTGAAGGAGTATAGAATGTTCAGCAAGATTGATTGTAAACATACAGAAATTGATAGTACAATACCATCTGATGGTAGCACAATAGGGTAAGTCCACTGGACAAAGATGAGTGTGAATATGGTTGAAAGACGAAGGCTAGGGTCATGTATGACACCAGAAAGAAAGAGAGAATATAAAGGCTGGGACCGTATAACTTAGCAATGACAGTGATTAAAAGTACAAATATAAGAATACTTTTACATGAGGGAGAATGAATGAATGTCAGCAATACAAATTGTTAAAAATGGGGTGGTGTAAAGAAAAAATACAATCAATGAAACTAGGGTGTATGGTTATCAGTAACACTGTAATATGCTTCTATTAACGGTAACAAAGGCAATACACCAAGCTAAAATGTCTATGAGAGGATAAGGGAGGGCGTGGGATTCTTGGTGGTGCTGCTGTTTCCCCTTTTTATTTCATTTTCTTTTATTTATTTTTAATTTTTGTTCTTCATTTTTTCCTTCTTCTTTCTTTGTAGAAGAGACGGAAATGGCCTCATATAGATTGTGGTAGTGAATGCATAACTATGTGATTATACCAGGAGCCATATATTGTTACCTTAGGATGAGTTGTGTTGTGTGTGAATAAAACTTTAAAAGTACACAGAAAGATACAAGTGCTGGAGAAAATGTGGAGAAAGAGATGCCCCTGTTCACTGTTGTTAGGGAAGGAGAGTGGTGCAGCCCCTCTGGAGGACAGTGTGGTGACTTCTCAGGAGGCTATGCAATGGGTTGTCATATTATTCTGCAGCCCCATTATTAGTTATATTCTTGAAAGGACTGAAATCAGGGACACAAATAGACATTTGCACACTGGTGTTTATGGTGGCATTATTCACAATTTGCAATGGATGGAGGTGGCCTAAGCATACATTGGCTGATGAATGGAATGACGAACTGAGGTGTATGCATACAATGCAATATTGAGCAGCTGCAAGAAGGAATAAAGTTCTGAGACATGCAACAAGGTGAATGAACCTTGAGGACTGTATGTCGAGTGAAATAAGCCAGAAATGAAAAGATGGATATCACAATGCCTCACTAGTATGAATTAACTATAACATGCAAAAATAAAGTCTATAAATCATCCCATTTGTGATCATGAGGAGTTGAGGGGAAAGGGAAAAACATGGTACTGCTTTCTATATAATTGAATATATTTTAGTTAGACTTCCTTATACATCCTGAGGCGTGGAGCCAGATGTTAGCTGTCTGAGAGACCAAGACTTTTAGCTGTATGGCCTGTCTGACCCCCAGTTTCCTTTCTGTAAATTGAGGATAATAGTATCTACTCACAGGGTTTGGGGGAAAATTACTAAGGTAACATATGAAAACTACTTTTCACAATTTCTTTCTTCAAAACTAAACTTTAAAGGTAAGAATTCAGACTTGCTGTTGCACTTTTAACCCTAGTCCAAATCTCTTTTCATTTCATGGGTTCAAGAAAGCTGACTTCTCCCATAGGTGTTTTCCTGCAATTAGGCCTTACTGCCACCAGGTGGTGATGGCAACAAAAGAATGGTGTTAAGTCTTACCATTTCTTGGGTATTGGTTCAGGAGAGAGGAACATTCCTGGAGTGACAGCCTTCAGTTGGCTAGAAAGGACAGGATCGTACACATAAGGGCAGTGTAGGAGGGGGCCTAGATAATGTCACAACCAGTTCCCCTATAGCATGGAGGGGAGCCCGAGCACATGAGAATAGACGAGGCTAGGTCTGTAGGTATAGTGGCAGCAGTTTGTGGAAATGCTTTACTCATTGCTTTTATTTACTTAGCTATGTGAGATGCAAGGTCATCAGCTAAAACTGAGGATGTTGGTTGAGGAGTTAGAAGTTTGATGATGGGCCAATGTACAAAATAGTTCTCCAGTTGATGAGGTTGGATAGATTATCAAGACCATTTCATATAGACTGTTAAAGACCATGGCAAAGCGTCTGCATTGTATGCGAAGAAAACAGGAAACTAGGTTTGTAATAAGCTTGCCCTTTAAATAATCAGTTTATAGTGTTCTATTCATTCCTGATAACAGCTTTTTTGGCCATGCCATGTATTTACTTTGGCACTCTAATTTACATGGATAGGCAGACGGTAGATCTAAATCTGAATCTAGGCATAGGTAGAGGGGTAGTCATAGACAGACATACGTGTATATACAGTATATCTGTGATAATCCTAATAATTTTTTTCTGTACAAATTTTACCTTACCAGTAAAACCAAAATCTTTGTCTCCCATGTAAGAATTACTCAAATATATCTGTAGGATTCAACAGAGAATCTATAAATATATGGGTTCTTAAGAATTCATCTTCTCAAAAGCACTTACAGACACAGATATCTCCTTTACCTGGCATTATGCTGAAAACTTCAGGACTTATAAAAAATGTTCCTGACTGTTAATAATGTTTTCAAGATCAGAAAGATAATTTTTTTTAAATTGATGTTTGGGGTCTAGCTCACAAATGTAATCAAATTTCCCAGGTTATGCCTAGAGAATTTCATTTAAAATAAAAACAGCATCAGCTGCCATCTACCAGCTTCATGAGAATACTATATGGACTAACGAGATAATTTTTGTAAAATCACTTTAATTCCTCAGAGATAAATTCTCAAGAAAGAGAAAATAATATTATTATTATCCAGAGACCATTTGGCCCATTGTCTATTCACTCCTGGATAGGGAGATATCAGTTGCACAAAAGGCATCTAGAGCTGTGAATTGGTACACATTTCAAGATTTAGATGCAAACTTCTCCTAAAATACAATCCTTTATGAGTTGGACAAGTTATTTCTCATTTAGATTTGTGAATCAGTATTTAACCTGGGAGTTCTGGGTACATGGAGATTTGGTCTAATGATAGAAACAATGATAATTTAAAATTTTCATCTACATGGATTTTAAATTAAGGTGAACTCTTCTCAAATTGCTGGGTAAATCTTTGAAGATGCATTTTAAAAATTCTATTGGCCCAGATTTAATGACACCCTCTCATTGTCATACTATTAAAGTTATCTCCTGATCTTACAACCTGACATCACTAATTCCTAGCTGTTTCGTCGTATCTAATGTGAGGGAAATAATATCCAACACTCAAGATTATACTGATAAATAAAATACATCCTGCCTCTGTCTTGTCCTGCAGTAAGTGCAAAGAAATGATGATTTTCTCTAAACCATATCTTATTCCCCAACTAAACTACAGTAATCATTCACAGAATATTGTACAGTTGTGTGTGGGTATTTATTCTATTAACTATTATTTTTGCAGGTTTTACAGAGAAGTCATGTAAAAAATGACTTTTCCCATATCCCTCCCTATTGTTCCCATGTACCTCATCTATTGTTGACACTTTGAATTAGTGTGGTATCATTATTACAATTTATAAGAGAAATTGATATAGTACTATTAACCATAGTTCATAGTTTACATTAAGTGTATTTTCTCATATAACACTCTCTTATTATGACCTTGTAGTAGTGTCATATATTTGTTCTAATTCACGAAAGAACATTCTCATGTTTGTACCTTTAACCCCTGTCCATCATCCACCATAGGGTTTACAGTGTAACACAGCCCCGTGTTTTATCTTCTCACTTCCTTTCTAGTAATGTACGTGACCCAAAGCTTCCCCTTTCTATCACAGTCACATACGTGGTTCAGTGCCATCAACTACACTCAAAACTATGTGCTACCATCACCAACACCCATTTTCAAACCTTTTTAATCAACCTAAACAGAAATGTAGAAATTGAGCATCAGTTTTCCATTGCCTACCCCAATCTGTCCCCTAATAATCTAGAGTCTAGAGTCTAGCTCTGAGTTTGCATATTGTGATTAGTTCCTATTGCATATCAAAAACCACGCAATATTGTCCTTCTGTGTCTTCTTTATTTCACTCAGCAAAATGCCCTCAGGGTTCCTCCATGTTATCACTTGCATCTGGACTTCAGTCCTTTGTACAGCTGAAAAATATTCCATCACATGGATATAAAACATTTTGTTTAACTACTCATCACATGATGGGCACTGAGGTTGCTTCCATCTTTCGGCAATTGTGAATAATTTCACCATGAACAATGGTGTGCACATATCTGTTTGAGTCTCTGCTTTCAGTTCTTCTGGGTATATATCTAGTAGCAGAATTGTTGGGCCATATGGCAATTCTATACTTAAATTTCTGAGAAGCTGCTAAACTGTCTTTAACAGCATCTGAACCATTTTACAACCCTACCACCAATGAATGAGTGCTTCTATTTCTTCATATTCTCTCCAACACTTGTAATTTTTTGCTGTTTTTAAGTGTAGCCATTCTAGCAGGTGTGAAATGATATCACATTGTGGTTTTGATTTGAGTTTTCATAATATTAGTGATGTTGGGTATCTTTTCATGTGCTGTTTAGCCATTTGTATATCCTCTGTGGAGAAATGTTTATTCAAGTATTCTGCCCATGTTTTAATTCATTGTTTATCTTTTAACTGTTGAATTGAAGGACTTATTTATATTTTCTAGATATTAAAACATTACCACATACGTGGTTTCAAAATTTTTTCCCATTGAATAGGTTGTCTCTTCACCTTCATGACAAAGTCTTTTGATGCACAGAAGCTTTTTAATTGTGAGGAGGTCCCATTTATCTATTTTTTCTTTTCTTCCTTGTGCTTTGGGCATAAAGTCTAAGAAAACATTGCCTAACACAAGATCTTGAGGATGCTTCCCTGCGTTTTCTTCTAGGAGTTATATAGTCTTGGCTCTTATATTAAGTTCTTTAATCCATTTTGAGTTAACTTTTGTATATGGTATGATATAGGGGTCATCTTTCATTCTTTTGCATATAGATATGCAGTTTTCCCAGCACCATTTGTTGAAGAGTTATTCTTTTCCAATCGAGTGGACTTGGCAGCCTTGCCAAAAATCAATTGGCCATGCCCTCTCTCCTAAGTGGGACATGACATCCAGCGGTGAAATTCTACCTGACATGACTCTGAGGGATGAGACTGGCCCTTGCACTGTGGGATCAACATTGCCTTCCTGACCAAAAGAGGGGAAAGAAATGTAACATAATAAGGTATCAGTGGCTACGAGTGTTCAAATAGAGTCAAAAGGCTATTCTGGGGGCTACTCTTATGCTAGCTTCAGATAGATATTGGCAAATTACCAGGGTTTCCCAACCCCCAAACAAAACCATTCCTGTCAACTCTAAAGAACACCTAGGGTAGAGCGGTGCAACAGTGGCTCATTGGAAGAATTCTCACCTGCCTTGCCAGAAACCAAGAGAACTACAACCTCCAGATGTGTTCCTAGTCCAGATGAGTCCTGAAATCCAGAGGCACCAGTTTCATCACTCACTCAATCCCCTTATCTCATTTTATCAATACCCCTTTCCAACATGAAAAAGTTAGAATTGGCATAGCCCAAATACCCTTAAAGATTTGGAGAAGGATCAAAGGAGAAGGAGGAGTTATAACAGGGAAGATAGGACTTAACAAAATGAGTATTGCTGCTAAATAATTATATAGATATTTCTTTCAGTCTCCAGTGTCTTTGAGCAGCTAGAAGGAAAAATCCTAAAATCATGGAACTGTAACCCATATGAAACTCTGAAATCTATTCTATAACTACTTGCTAAAATGTAATTTGAAATGTATTGCTTTTTTGTATATATGTTATATTTCACAATAAAAAATGTTAAAAAAAAATCATTTGGTGAGGTGTGAGGGTAGTTCAGTGGTAGAATTCTCACCTGCCATGTGGGAGACCCAGGTTCAATTCCCAGTGTGTGCACTTCCCAAAAAAACAAACCAACAAAAACCAACAAAAAATAATTCAACAAGTGGTGCTGAAATAATGGGATACTCACATGGAAAAAGAATGAAATGTGACCCCACCATACAGCATACAAAAAATAAAATCCATCGGCCATAGGTGTGAGGGTCTATTTCTTAACTCTCAATACTATTCCATTGGTCTACATATCTATCCTTGTGCCTGTACCATAGTGCTTTGATCACTGTAGCTTTGTAATATGCTTTAACATCAAGATGTGTGAGTCTTCCAACTTCATTTTCTTTTTCAAGATGCTTCTGGCTATTCAGGGTCGGTCAGTTACTTTTCCAAATAAATTAGATTATTGGCTTTTCCATTTCTGCAAAGTACGCTAGTAGAATTTTGGTTGGGATTACAGTGAATCTGTAAATTATTTTAGGTATAATTGGCATCTTAATGACATTTAGTCTTCCAATACATGAGCATGAAATGCCCTTCCATTTATTTACATCTTCTTTGATTTCTTTTAGCATTATTTTGTAGTTTTCTCTGTACAAGTCCTTTATACCCTTGGTTAAATTTATTCCTAGATATTTGATTACTTAGTTGCTATTTTTAATGGAATTTTTTCTTGATTTCCTCCTCAGATTGTTCATTAATAGTATATAGAAACACCATCATTTTTGTGTGTTGATATTGCACCCCAATATTTTAGTGAACTTGTTTATTAGTGTTAGTAGCTTTGTGATGAATTTTAGGACTTTCTACACACAGGCTCATGTCATTGTCAAAGAGTGAAAGTTTTAGTTTTTCCTTTCCATTTGGATGCCTTTTATTTCTTTTTCTTGCCTAGTTGCTCTGTCTAGAACTAAACAGTGGTAACAGTTGGCATCCTTGCCTTGTTCTAGATGGTAGAAGGAAAGCTTTCAGTTTTCATCATTGAATATGATGTTAACTGTGGGTTTTTCATATGTACCCTTTATCATATTGAGAATCTTTCCTTTTATTCCTATTTTTCTAAGTGTTTTTATCAAGAAAGGATGCTGAATTTTGTCAAACACTGTTTCTGCATCAATTGAGATGATCATGTGTTTTTTTTTCCCTTTGGATTATTTTTTACATGATATACTACATGAATAGTTTTATTTTATGTTGAACTACCCTGGCAAACCTAGATAAAAGCAACTTGATCATGTTATGTGATTCTTTTGATGTGCTGTTGGATTCAATTTGCAAGTATTAGGGTGGGGGATTTTTGTATCTGTATTCATAAGTGAAATTGATCTGCAGTTTTCTTGTAGTATAGTTATCTGGATTTGGTGTTAGGATGATCTAGGCCTCATAGAATGAGTTAAAAAGTGATCCCTCTTTTTCAATTTTTTTGAGGAGGTTGATCAGGATTGATATAAATTCTCCTTGGAATGACTGTTAGAATCCACTGGTAAATTCTTCTGGTCATGGGCTTTTCCTGATTTAGTGATCGTTGATGACTGATTCAATGTCTTTTCTTGTAATTAGTCTTTTGAGGTCTTCTATTTCTTGTATAGTCAGAGTAGGTTGTCCATGTGTTTCTAGGAATTTGTCCATTTTTGTTGGCATACAGTTCTTCATAGTATTCTCTTATAATCACTTTTTTTTCCTGTGGGGTCAGTAGTAATGTCTCCCTCTCATTTCTAAATTTATTTATGTGTGTCTTCTCTTTTTTTTCCTTTGTCAGTCTAGCTAAATGGTTGACAATTTTATTCCTCTTTTTAAAGAACCAATTTTGCTTTTTTAATTCCCTCTATCGTTTTTTATTCTCAATTTAATTTATTTTTGCTCTGATCTTGTGATTTCTTTCTTTCTCCTTACTTTGAGGTTAATTTGCTGTTCTACTCCTAGTCCCTCCAAGGGTGCAGATAGGTTTTGATTTTAGCTGTCTTTCCTTTTAATGTGAGTGTTCATAAATTTCCCTCTCAGCACTGCCTTCACTGCATGCCATAAGTTTTTTTTTCCCATAAGTTTTTATACGTTGCATTTACATTTTCATTCATCCCAAGATAGTGATTTTCCTTGCAATTTCTTCTTTGATCCTTTGGTTGTTTAAGAGATTTCTATTTAACTGCAATATATTTGTGGATTTTTCCAAGTCTCTCCTTCTTATTGATTTCCATTTTCAATCCATTATGATCAGAGATGATGCTTTGTCTGATTTAAATCTTTCTAATTTTATTGAGGTTTGCTTTGCAAACCAACATGTGGTCTATCCTGGAGAATGATTCAAATGCACTTGAGAAGAATGTATATCCTGCTATTTGGGGATACAATGTTCTGTATGCATCTGTTAAGTCTAGCTCATTTATCACATCATCCAAGTTCAACTTCCTTATTGATCTCCCATGTAGATGTTCTATCTATATATGGTTAATGAAGTCTTCAAATTTTACTGGCAAGATGTCTATTTCTACCTTCAGTTTTGTCAGTGTTTTTTCCTCAAGTATTGGGGGGCATAATGGCTAGGTGAATAAATATTTATGACTGTTATTTCCTCTTGGTGGGTAGCCCATTTTATTAATATATAGAGTTCTTGTTTGTCTCTTGTAACAGCTTTATACTTAAAGTCAATTTTGCCTAACATTAGTGTAGTTACCCCAGCTCTTTTTTGGTTATCATTTGCATAGAATATCATTTTTCATCCTTTCACTTTTAACCTATTTGTGTCTTGGATCTAAGGTGAGTCTCTTTGAAACAACATATAGTCAGATAATGTTTCTTTATCCATTCTTCTAACCTGATTCTTTTGATTGGGGAGTTTAATCCATTAATATTCAGTGTTATCATTGTAAAGGCAGTACTTACTTCAGTCATTTTGTCATCTAGATTTTATATATCTTATTTTTGTCTTGCTTCTTCTTTATTACAACCTACTTTTATGTGTAGTTGATTATTTTGTGTGATGTATCTGACTAACCCCTTTCACATTTCTGCATCGGTATATTCTACATGGTTACCCTGGGATATATATTGCATAACCTACGTGTATAATCCACCAATATGAAAAGATACCAGCTTAGTTTCAATAGCATACACATTTTCTGCTCCCATATTCCTCTGTTTTCCCCTTCTTTATGCTATTTTTGTCCCACTTTATGTTTTTGACATGTGTTATCAGGAAATATGGCTTTTTCTTGTTAAATTGTATTCTGATTCTTATATGAATTAAAGAGTAGAATTTTATATTAACGATGGAGTATTATTGGGTTTTGCATTTACCCTTTTAACTACCCTCACTGGTGATCTTCTTTTCTTCATACTCCAAGCTGCTCTCTCCTGTCTTTTCCTTTCAACTAGCAGAACTCCCTTTTGTAATGCCTGTAGTTTAGGTGTCTTGCTGACAAACTCTCTATTTCCTTTTATCTCTGAATACTTTAAACTCATCCTCATTTTTGAAGTACAGTTTTGCCAGATAAATTATTTTTGGCTGGCACTTTTTCACTCTCAGTGCTATAAACATATCATCTCTGGCCTCCATGGCTTACAATGAGAAATCAGATCTTAATCTTATTAAGGATCCCTTCTATGTGATGAATCACTTTTCTCTTGCTGCTTTCAGTATTCTCTCTTTATCTTTGACATCTGACATTCTGATTATTATGTGTATCAGAGTAGGTCCTATTAGGATTTGTTCTATTTGGAGTACGTTGTGCTTCTTGGACATGTACATTTATATCTTTCATGGGAATTGGGAAGTTTTCAGCTATTATTTCCTCAAATATTCCTTCTGACCCTTTTCCCTTCTCTTCTTCTCTGGGACTCCCATGTATCTTTGTATACCTCATACTGTCACTCAAACCCTGAGACTGTTCACAATTTTTTCTGTTCTTCGTCTTTTCTTCAGACTGTTATTTTGAGTGTCCTGTATTCTACCTCACTGATTTCTTTTTCTGCCTATTCAAATTTGCTTTCATATACTTCTAGCATGTTTTCAATCTCTGCTATTGTGCCTCTCATTTCCATAATTTCTGATATGTTACCTTTCATTCTTTCAAATTCTTCTTTATGCTCACACATTGACTTCTTAATATCCTTTATCCCTTTCTGCATCATTTCCTTTATCTTCTTTAATTGATTTAGGAGATCGGCTTGCATATCTTTAATTAGTTGTTCCAATTTCGGAGTCTCCTCTGAAGTTTTAATTTGTTCCCTTGACTGAGCTGTATTTTCTTGTTTCTTAGTATGGCTTCTTATTTTTTGCTGATATCTAGGCATCTGATACTCTTGACAGGTTAACTCTGAAGGTCTGTATCTTCTTCTTATCCAGGGTTTTATTTTTTATTGATTTGTTTTGACTCTTCTTTGATGCTTGGTTTAAGCTACTCAAGAACTTTAGAATAGCTTGTGTTTAACTGTTCAGATTTTTTTCAGCTCTTCACCTGATTCTTGCCTTGGATATGTGGTGCAATTTTTAAGATGGCCCTTTTTGTGCAATTATGTCATGTTCAGGAGAAAGCCTCCTTTCCTCTCTTACTTTCCTGGGAATATTGACCTTTTCTGTTTGTTTCAGTATAGATTTTTCTCTCCTGCTCCTATGATTGGTTTAAATTCCTTCCCTCATCAGTGCCCCATGTTCTTTTCAGTTCTAGGACCTATACTCTCTAACAGCTGTCAGGTTTAAAACACCATCCCCTTTTCTTCCCTGGTAAGGCTTTCCTGCCTCTGGTTTCTTCATTTTTATAATACTCCATCTTGGGAAGACTCAATTGAATTTTAATTTAAAAATGTGCTGAATGAATGAAATATAAGAGTAGAGTGTTAGGAGAGGAATGTGATAGATTTAACTTTAAACAGCATTAGTTCAATGTGCCTCTGAAGCATTCAAGCACGAACACCTCACTCAAGTAAGAAAAATTAGTTTCTATTCCAGCAGAATTTGAAATGGGACTTAAAGGCTAAGCCATTAGTTATTGGGGAATGTATTGTAGATACAATGACATGTCACACACATAATATTTATGGGGTTCAGGACAATAACACAGAAGGAAGACTATATGTCATAAAGATACATATTTAGAAGTTATATCATTAAACTAACACCTTGTTTAAAAATATGTCTAGTTTCCTATGTTAACAAATATACTTTTATAATACATGGAAGGACAATTTGAATATGGAGGCCTCAGAATTCTTAAAATTTCCAGCAAGAATGTGGTGGCACAGGGAGAGCTGGCCAGTGACCCTGGATCACAGCCAGTGTCCCTTCTCTTTCAACACCTCTCTTTGTATACAAAGCAAGGGCCACATACCCATATGCCTAAAGTCCATTCTACTCCCTGTAAACCTCAGAACCACACTGCTTTAATTCTCTGTGCTGCTGCATGCAAATACCATAAAGGGAGCCTTATCAAAAGGTCCTACTTACAATGGGTCCACAGCCACCAGAATAGATTAAAATCTAGGAACATATTTTTCTTGGTTGAATAGAGCTCTAAACCACCACACTCCACCCTACAGACCCACACAAAGCATGTTCTTTCTATATTCAAAATACATGCATTCCAACAAAATATCCAAGAGCCTTAAGTTATTTCAGAAATCATGCTAAGTATATAAGGGCTCATCAAAATCAGTTATACGTATGTTTTGTTCTGGGACACAATTCCCCTCTGTCTGTGCGCCTGTGAAACCTAGAGAACAAGTTATCTGCTCCCAATATACAAAGGTGAGATAAGTATAGGAAAAATATTTCCAATCCTTTACAATCATTGTCTTCAGTTTAATACAGACACCATGCAAGTTTGGAAACTGTGTTTATATGCAATTCACCCACTCACACAATGAGACTGTGTCTGGATTTCAAAATTTCAAATTTGTGACTACAGGAAATAAGATTTTCTTTCAAGATACACATAGAAACTTCATATGCTTCAAGTGGCACTTAAGTTGTGAATTTGAGTTTTGAGCCCTTTACTTTGTAACTGTACACAGTGTATTTAGGTACAACCTGCCAAATCACTATAGGTTTTAACTCTATAAAACTCTGTTAAGCTGTCAAAAACATTCTCACTGAGAGCCTTGCCTCTTATGAGTGTTTGAATATCCATATCCATTGGCGATATTTTGGAAAATTCTATTGCCAGCTCATGATATGGACTATCAGGGCCATCTTGATTACTGGAAATAGAGTAGTCAGTATCTTTGAATCAAAAAAGATTAGAGAACCAATTCCCAAAAAACCCAGAACCAACTCAGAATTCTCACCCTTCATATTTTTTTCTCGTGAACCACTTCCGGTACCGAAGTTGCATAAATCAGAGTTCTCTACAGAAACAGAACAAACAGGAGATATCTGCAGATATTATGAGATTTTTATAATTATTGCCTCATTCAACTATGAGAATGGATGAGTCTTAATTCCAAAAAGCAGGCTACAAGCTGGGAATTTCAATGAAGGTTTTCAATGAACTCCCTAGGAGACTCTGACCTGCTGAAGCAAAGATGGAAATTCTCTTTTTTGACTGCTGAAGTCAACTGACTAGATGACACTTCTCTCATTATTGATTATAAATGTATTCAGCCATAGATTCAATCAACTTACTGATGATATAAGTCCATGAAATGTTCTCATAGTAACAATCAGGCCAGTGCTTGCTTGACCAGACAACTAGATACCAAAACTTGGCCACACTGATACAATAACTTAACCATCACACTAATTTTTCTAACCCTCCATAAATTGTTTCCATTTCCCCTTCTGTTAATTTTAGGTATATAAGAGGACTTACTCAAATAAAAAAAGAGTATCTTCCAAGTAGTACGCTTTTAAATTTATTGAGCATGCACAGTAAAACCTAAAATAAAATGGTTAGTGCATCTCATTGCTCAGTCTCTCCACTGCTGCATTTTAAAGCAGTCCTCTAATTCCATGCAGTCAGAGGACGGGTATCTGTCTTTCTTAAACAAGGTTCACACAGCAAACTTACACATAAATCCATTTTAACAAGGATCTGTGCTGAAGAATGCAGAAGAGAAAAATGTCAAGAAACAAAGGAAAATCTGTTTCTCAATTCCACCAAGACGTCTTCCCTTAGAATTGAGTAGGTGATTTTAAAATGAGGAACGGAATTACTACAGAAAAGACAAGTTACCTTGTGTGTTTGGAAGAGGAAAACAAAACCACAAAGGAAACGATGAAATCACTCTGGAAAATAAGATTGCATATTTCCAAGAAATAGACAAAAGTAAAGCCACAGGAGTTAGTGAGTAACTTTAATATTTCACCAGATATGATGGGCCAAACCACCATAAAAATCAACGGAAAATGTAGAGTATCATTTAATTCCTTGAACTGAGGGAGAAAATTGTACAAACAGAATGGGGAAAAAGTAAATTATAACAATGGAATGTCTGTACTGAGACCTAAATAAGCCATAGCCAGATGAACCTCATCAAGAGGGACCCAAGTGCTGAATAGAAATGAGGCAAAGAGGCTAATCTCTTTGGAATTAGGCGCATCAGAGAACAATAGAGCACCACTGAGGAAACATGCATATCACAAAATCTTTGAGGTTATAAATATCTAATGAATAGGGACAAAGCATAAATAAAAATAGGGCAATTCTAGCCTGAGAGAAGAGAATGCTTATTAAATGAAGGAACCATATATGCATTAGAAGGAGTAACATGAACTCATTGTTCACAGAATGGAAAACAGTTCAGAAAATGTCTCAGCTATCATGTAGTCCAATCTTCTCACTTTATCCCCAAGGACGGTAAGAAACAGAAAGCGTAAATGCTGTCTTACTCTCAGTCAAGGCAATATAAAATAATGGGGCAATGTCCACCATTCAGCCAGAGGCTAAATTTAAATGTTCAGTGTAAACCAATAGAACAAAGAAAAATGTGAAATGTATGGCTATTTTCCCTTTCAAAATTAGCTAATTGTAATGTTTATCCCCTCAAGCATATAATAAAGTCATGATTCCTTAATAAAAGCAAGTGTCTATTAAGCATCTATTTTACTTAGCATAGGGGAAATACCATGGGACTAAAGAAGTAATAGACATGTAAAGTTTAAAAAATAAAAAAGCTTACAGTTTGTTTTGATTCACTATGAACACCGATCTCTAGGTAAATATTGAATGTGTATAATGAAAACAATAGGAATATATTCTATTTTATGATTATATTCCTATCACATTAAATAAAAACAAGGGGGCAATGACTGAAATTGTATTAGTTGTACCAGGAGCCTCTCCCTACCACCCTCCTGGTATATACACTGCTTTCCCTTGAATATTTCCTTTATTATCTTGCAACCAGTAGACAAAATTGTGGAGTTCCTGAAAAACCTCACGGCCTCCAGAGGACTTCCCCTTTGGCATGGCGAGGCTAAGTTTGAGCCTCTGACATATCTCCTCAGGTGAAGAGCCCTCTCTTTCCAAAGACCTCTTGTCTCACTTCACATCCATGTGCAGGGTCCATCCACGGCAGCTCCAACCCCCTCACCATCAAGGCTGAACATTCTGCATTTCACATAAACTCCTCTCTACTCTCTTTACCATATCATACCCCCAATTAGATGCTTGCTTGTGCCCAACCCTCTATCACTTCTGGGACCTTGTGTATCGACCTCTAGGCATTTATGGATCAGTGCTCTGGTTCCATTCCAATCCTGCCTGCCTTATTCTCTCCACAACCACTTTGATAAAGAACACATCTATGTTGCTTTATCACTATTAGGCTCTTAACAAACCTTTGGCTTGTCCACCTCTCAATGCCGGGAATCCTGGAGCATGTTTGGCAGGCTTCAATTGCTCTTTCCATCTACCCTGAGGCAGATATTGGCAACTGAGTGGCTAAATCCATGCCCATGTAGAATTTTGTAGTGCTTTCAACCAGGGCTTTCAGAGAACAGACTGATAATATCATTGCATGGCAGGAGTCAGATAACAGTAGGATAGACTCACTTAGAATCAAACATATGAACCTTTCCATTCTCAGAGACATCAGACTAATGGGCACCAACGTTCAACTTCCCACTTGATTTTGCAGTCATTCTCAGAGCATTTTCCCAAGCCACCTATGTTGAAAAGGCTGAACACACAGATGACTCCATTCTCTCCTTCACTGAAAACCTATCTGACCCCACAAATAAACATTGCTATGGATTGAATCCTGCCCCTCCACAAATCCACATTCAAGCCCTAAACCTTGGTCCTATGGATGTGAGCCCATTGCAAATAGGATATGTTAGTAGTTAAGATGGGCCAAATTGAAACAGGATGGACTTCATCAATGTGACTGGAGTCCTTATCAGTAGTTGAAATCTGAACAGTCAGTAGGAGATAAAATGAGGAGACCGCTGGGGAGAAAACCAGCTATGTAATGGGGGTAGAGACTGAGCCACCACCAGAATGCTATGGACTTGGGAGAAAGGGTGACCCTGCCAGACCTCGCACCCACAACTGTGAGACAATAAATTGACATTATTGAAGGCAACAAGTCTGTGGTTTCCTTATAGTAGCTCAGGCAAATTAAAACAGATATGAAAAGACGCCTTTGTTTTGCTGGAAAGTGTACAATGAATGATATGGAATTGAATATGGAATAATTTCAGTGGTACTTATCCTGGAAAATTTATTTCTGAAAAATACAAGTAAACAATCCCACAACCTATTCAAGAGCTACTTTGGAGCCATGTGTTTATTCTCCATAACTGTTAGAGATATGTTTCCTAACATAAGAGAAAGTGGGCCCTCCACCTCCTGTGGGCCCTATTGTTATGGGACACAATCCGTCTGCAAAGTGTACATCTTGTTCTGAAATCACATGTTTCCTTTGATTTGGTTTCTCTACTCACTTCTCAGAGGACTACTTTGTGAGTTAAGACTTTTCAGCTCTCCTTGGAGGGTGTGTGAGGGTAGTTCAGCTGGACACCCAGGTTCAATTCCCGGCCCATGCACTTCCCAAACAAACAAGGAAACCAACTAACAGGCAAGCAAACAAAAAATTCAACAAATTGTGCTGCAATAACAGGTTACTAAAATGGAAAAAGAATGAAATGTGACCCCACCATATAGCATACAAAAAAAAAAGACTTTTCAGCTCTCCTTGGAACTTTTTATACTGCTCTCTTCAACCTGGAGAGGTTTAGAAGTAGAGAGGTGCTAAGAAAAAACAAAATTGAGATATCAGAAGGAGAAATAACACAAATCCAAGAATGAATATAACAGAGCCTCTGTTTTTGAGGTATAAACCTCAAAAAAAAAAAAAGGCTCATGTTCACATTTATAGAAACATTAACAGGAAACAAGAGTTTTAGTTGCTAACAAATACTAACAGGAGAAGGCATAGATTTAATAAATGATACAGAGAATGGATTCTCTCAAAAACCTTGTGAGATAATCATAATACAAAGTATGCGTGCGGTGTCTGTGGGTGCAGGCCGTACATAAAGACAGTCATAACTGTGCAGTTAAGAGTGTATAGGGATGGATTTCAACTCTAGACTTCAGTCCGCTGCTTAAATAGCTGTGGTATGTTTGGTAATCCACTCAACATTTACTTATCTGTTACAGATGAGGAATACTACTACTTGTTACACCTCTTTGCAGGAATGTAGTTAAGAATAAATTAGCAAACAATGAGAAATATTGTGAGAAATATAAAGCATTCTATAAATGCATATTTGAACTATTACTTTAGAAAAATAATTTTACTACTACTAATAATAATGATATTTATTTGATTTGGCCCTATAAATTCTCCAGTAGGAACTCAGTTTTATTTTTTGATTTCAACCTAATCAATCCTTTCAAGGAAAAATGTGCTTCCTCTTCAAAATGGAATTTCTTCGGCTGGGTTATTCTCCAGAGAAGTGAAGTTTTCTTTTTCTCATGAGTATTTAATACAGTGAAAATGCAGTCAGGAAAGTTTTATTCTAGTAACAAAAGATAAAAACTTCCTTATGTTTGAACTAGAGAAAGTGAAAAGTGCAGCTTCCACTTGCACATTACAAAATCCCATATGCTGAGATTGTTTAACATGTTCTCAAGTCTCCTCCTGGTCAATCACAAAACAATGTTCTTTCTGGATATGGCATTAACTAGGCTTTCACACAAAATGGATGCACCTTCAGTACACAAATACAAACTCTCTGATGGAGTAGATGGTAGAGGTTTTCCCCTCACAAATCCAAGTATCTATTTATGCTTATATATTCTCTTCAGTAAAGGAAAATATTGCATCACTTTTCACTGTATTTTGTGCTTTTTTTTTCCCCTTACAAAAGATAATCAAAGGATGTTCACAACACAAAAGTATAACTACTAATTATTTTTACAATTTCTGTAAAGCTTGGTGAAAATTAAGCACATTAAAAAAATTTTATTTTGTAAAAGCAATAGTGGCTTTCAGTTTAACACAGGGGATTGAATATATGAGTTTGTCTCCCCAAATCCCACTACAATGAAGTAATGAGAGAAAAGTGGAATGAGCCAGAAAACACTAAGAGAATGAGAAAGACTAGCAGATATAATATCAATGGAATTTATTATAGCTGGGAAACAGAAGGGCATATTGCAACTTATTTAGCAAACCAGAGAAAGCTGATGGTGAAGTCAGCAGTCAGAGGGAAAGACAAACACAAAGCAAAAATACTTGTGTGTCATCACAGAACGCTGGAATGGCTCAGGTATTAGGGGAACCAGTTACTTTTGAAGGTAGGGATACAGAGAAAGGGCTGAAAATAGAAACATTGTTGAAATTCTATTTAAGAAGCAATTAGACTCTCAGATTCTCTATCCTTTATTGCCTCTCTCCCTAACTAGTGGGCTGAGCCTGAGGTCAGACGCACAGTTTCACAGAAGCATGGAGCAAACATAAAGCAAATATTCAAACAAAGGCCTCCGTAATGGAAAATGTGGTCCAGTAAATCACTTTCCACTTTTTGACTCCGAGAATGCTGAAAGTAATGTATCCTGAGACAAGAAACTAGAGAATTCCTCTCTGAAGAACCTTGTCATCCCCCCCCACCTCCACACACACACAATAAAATCCCCTATACATATTGATATTTGAATGACCAGGTACAACGTCCTCCAAGACATAAAGAAATAATAAACGAATGGCAGAAAGAAAGAAAAGAAGGAAAGAAGGTAGGAAACAAGGAGGGAGGGGGGAGGGAAACAAAAGGTGGTGGACACCTACTTAGTTGGATGCTGCTATACCCTGCTCCAATCTGATGCGGTGCCCCCATCTGCCTGCTCAGGGAAGCTAAGGGTGCATGTGCACCCCCCATCTGAAGAGCTGCCCTTGACCAAGAGGAGTGGCCACGTCCTGGAGTTTATGAGCTCGGCATCACCCCACTCCACCATGCAGGTCACTGCCTGCTCAGGGATAACCCTGCCCCAGCTCTCCCTTTGGGATCAGGCTAAAGCTAGACCACAAGTGAGAGGCCAGCCATGCTTGGTTTCTGTCCCTGACCATTCCCTTTCTCTCACTCCCTCTCCAGAGAGCGCTTATTGCATTGCAGACATCTAAATCCCTTTATCAGCCTCTTCTAGGGAATTTGAACAAAGGCCTTATTTGATCTATTTAAATACATTGAGAAGAGTTTTTACGTATTTGATGGTTTGGGAATAGGTTCCTAGGAAAACAACAATAAAAAAGGAAGCAATCATTATGCCACAAGGAAAATAAGAAACTGTATAAGTAAGGAAATAAGGCATTTTATTACATTATATGCTTCCATTATAGATAAACTTCCATTTAACCTAAATATTTAAGACAATAGTTTTGGGAATAGAGGAAAAAATATTTTCATGCATGTTGGGATTGGGAGTATGAGAAAAGCAAATCTTTGTTTCCTATATGAGAAAGTCAATTAATACCAAAAAACTAATGAAAAAGTGTTTTAAAATAATGCCAGTTAGTTAGAAACATGGAAGCAAAGTTATGGAAGTGGCTGCCACAGGAGAGCAAAAACATAGGGCATGGGAATACTGCTTTCAATCATAAGCCTCATGGAACTGGTTGATTTTTAAAACTTTACACAAGTATTTAATTGAGAAAATACGAATTCATATTCAATATATATCTGCATGTGAAAAATACTCATTTGAAAAATTCAGAAAAGTATAAAGAAGAATTAAATATTGCCCATAGCCCCAACACTCAATCAAGGACAATTATTTTTAACATTTTTAATAGATCTGGCCAGTATTTTTTCTTTAGCTATCCTACCCATCACAAGTTTAGTTATTCTGAATGTATAATTTTCTATTATTTAATATTGTTTAATATTTAAATATATCACATACATTTAAAGACATTATTCGTAACTTTTATGAACATCCTTTTATGGGTAAAATTTTTCATTATATAAATCATATATATATATTTTAACCATTGTCTTCTTTTTTGTGTATTTACAGAATTCCCTATACTTCTCTGTCTTAAATAATGTCGGTTACGCACAATTATGAGCATCAAACATATTCTATAGTTCTGATTTTTAATGTGCAGGTATGCACTGACTATTAATTTCAGATCTATCAATTTGCTGGAGCTTTCACACCTGAAATCATTTTGACAAAATTTGGCCCCAATAAAACAATTTGGATGTGCTATAGGTTTCATTGTAATGAGATGCTACCTATGTAAATGATTTTCCAGTTCTTTGGTTTTAGGAGTTTGCCATTTCCCTTTGGGAAACTTTCCACTTTCTAGTAGATCTTAACTCTCTCCCCAGTGAGCACTAAAATAAATAAGTCATTCATTTCTCTTGCTGCGTTTGCTTCTTCTGTCATTGAATTCACTTCAGTCTCTCTCGAGGGGCTTATGATCTTCCTTCCCTGTCTCCTTAATTCACATATATTTATGAAACTATCCATTTTTCTTCACAAAACATGCATTCTTTTAAAGGTCTTCTGATGATTTATTTTATTATACATGCCTTTGTCCTATTTTAGTAATATTGGTTCAGATTTCTTATCTTGTATGCTTTTTTATTTTGTACAACCTTTATGTTTTTCCCTAGATAGCAACTTTGTTCATTTTCTTCTTCAACTAATGTTTATTTATCGATGATACCCATATTGTTTTAACTCCCAACAAATGAGTAGCAAACATATGTTGAGTCCTAGGCATCTATTTAAGTGCTTCAATATAATGCCTTATTCTTAATAATGTAATGTGAGGTGAGGTGAGGTGACTGATATGATACATACCTTGTATTATTCTTCATATCTTTATAAATTAGGTATTAGTCATATTGCATTTTACATTAGAGGAAATGATCAACAAATGTAATGTGAAATATTTGTTCCTTTAGTTCTTTGACATAAGGTAGGGCTCCATAGCACTCTTCAGAAAGTGGAGATGAGAGAGTTAGTGTTTGTTTTTGTTTGCTGGTTAATTGTGACTTAACTAAATTGAGTCAAACCAATTGGTATCAAGTTATGTTCTACTAAAATATCTGCATGGCTTTTTTACAAATAAAGTTGAAACTTCCTTTTCTTTTTTATGTTTAAGGGACTACTTTTCATCTGGTCTTTCCACTGCCTGAGCTAAATCTTTGTAAGGATTAATTAGCAACAATTTGAATCAAGGACTGACAATTTGATTCTATTTAACATTGAAATACACAGTTGCTGGTGGAAAAGTGAACTTTAGAAAAACATCCTTCATAGATTAGATAAGTCCATCTCCACTATTAGGGGAAATTTATTGAGAAAGCAAGATTTCATTCAAAGTTAATTCTTCTGTACAGAGTAGTCCATGTATTCCTAACAAACACATATTTGCTGTTCCTAAGAAATGGTGCACATTTAATTATTTTCACGTATTTTTTCCTTTGTTTGACAACAGAGAGTCTAATGATTTGAATAACTCACCAGCATAATATGCAAATCTAATGTAAAGTTTCTGATAATGACCGTAATTCCTTAACACTCTTTTCGCCTTTTACTGGTAGGAAGAGGTGTAGCCTGAGCCCACAAGGACAGTTCAGAACAGAATGAATCTGGGATTGTGGATAATAATGCTACATTCTTTCTTCTCTTCATATTAGCCTAAATCCTCACCCTTGTCCTGTTTCATCTACATTGTCCCTGTAAATCCTGATTCAAGTGATTGTATCATCAAATTCTGCAGGGTTTTTTGCCTATATTCATAAGCCAGTGAGTCAAAGAGAGCTTCCAGATATATGCTGTCCATATATACCCCAGGGTTTTTCCTTCATTTCTATATTTCTGCTGGGATCTATATTTTTGCATCCATTTCCCGGATTTTTCCCCTTTTTTTCAACTTCTTACTCTCTGCTGAGTTCTGGGTGGCACCACATCTTGAAGATGATCTTTCTGTTTCTCTTTATTTTCAGACTCTTTCTACCCCCTCTCTCACCCCAGCTTTTCTTTCCAGGCTGATGGCATCTCTATATGCTTTCGCCTTCCCTTCCCAGTCCCTGCCTTCACCACAGGCTCACCCTCCTGTCTCTACCAACACTGATATTATAGATAGCAGCCTCTTCCTAGTTTTGGTCAGCTAGAAGTAGCTAAAATTCTCTTTTTTAGGTGACTTCTCAACCCCATGCACTTCAAACTGTCATGTAAATCCTAAGAATAAGGTCCAATATTATGTGCTGCCTTGAAATCTGGTGAAATCAGGAGGGCCTCATGTGGCCTAACCGACGTTTACCTACTACTCTGCTTCTGCATAGAAGGTCCTCAAGGAAAACAACCCCCTTAGCAAGGAGACCAGGCGCAGTGCCTGCTGAACGCTGCAAAGCAGGTTTCAGATCCCTGCCAGCATGTGGAATTATTCAGACACAGCAACGGCGAACTCCCATGGAAACCAGAGGTCACCCCACCCTCTTGAGACTACGAAGCTGCCTCCCCCAGCCCCTGCATATCCACTCTGCCATTAAGTGCACTCTCCCCGTGGTCCTGCATAGCATGCAGTGTAGCTTCACCCCTCAGACTACAAGTATATGGAGAATATATACTTTTATATATGTATACATTTTTTAATTTTTTATTTAAAAATAAACCACTGACAACTCCTCTTTAGTGTCAGGCTCATGGGTCTGGGCATCCCTATAGCCTACAGCAGGGTCCTATACCTCACCAATAGGGTGAAAAGGAGCCAGTTAAAACAAGTAAACACTTGTATATATAACTAAAATGTCATAGCTAAATTATATCACACTTACAACACCAAAGTTGCCATGATTCTAAGCCCACATCTGCCATTCGTGTTGACTTTCATAGCTCCTATGTTCATTTTGGCCTTCCGAGGACAAGACCTTAAGATATTCTTAGATCTCAGGAGGGGGTATGACATGCAACAGGTTTAATATCTGCGGAGGTTAAAGGGAAGGAAGCAGAAGTAAGTAGGTAAAGTCTTCAGGCCATGGAGGCAAGTCTGACACTTGTGAGAGGAGGTGGGGAAGGGAAGAGGATTAGGTGAGTAGAGTTTTAGATTGAAGCTCAGTTTTAATGGGGAGGATCAATGGGAGTCATTAAGCAAAAGTTACTCATTAGAGACCTGCCGCACAGGAATAACTGATACTGGTCCCTCTGGTGCCCTCAGACATGATCCTGGGAGAATCACGGCCACAGCAAACATGGTGGACCCAGAGAGGCATGTAGTTTCCAGTCAACCATATGCCCCAAAGTAGCATATCAGAGTGGAATACTTCCTTAGACACATTTTCACGGCCACCACAGCCTCTTCTATTTCCTGATGAGCCGCCAGACCTGGTGGCATCTCATGGATTTCTCTGCATTTTTTTGTGCCTTCACCTCTGCCTTGTTCTGACTCCTCACCACTGTCCTCTGGGCTTCTGCCTCTCACAATGACCCCGGAAAGTTCTAGAACTACTCACCATCCTGGGATAATCTATTCCCCGCCTTCTGTTCCAGATGGATTTGAATTATTAATCATCATCATGTGCCAATCAATATTAAGCTCTGATACTGGTGGCAATACCTTAACTTTCTGTTCACCTTTTACTGATAGGAAGAGCTACAGCCTGCACCCCCTGGTCCCACTGGGGGTGTCTTATAAGGGAAAGTTGTCATTGCCTGCCTTTTACCACTACATCCCAGGCCTAGCCTTAACCCTTCTCTTAGTTCTCCCAACACAGAAGAACACAGTAGTTTATGTCATCTGATGATATTTATTTTTTTAAGGTCTGCACTAATTTATATGAGGGAATTACAGGAAAGTAACTTACACTAACAATGCATGTGGCTACTCTAAGAGCCCAAAGGTGCTAGCCAGGCCTCCTCCAGCTAATGCCCTCATACTTACATATTTAGAATGAACTCCACCACCAGTCTCCATCCTGCCACTTTGTGACAGGGACCAGCTTATCCAACCAATGGGAAGGTTTTTACAAACACTAAAATTAAATTGGTTCCCAGTTCTCTTTAAAGGGTAACTAATTCTCTGAATGAGACGCCAATGCCTGGGGCCAAAGAATGGCCCGAGCCTTAGGCCCTGGTTCTCCCTCATTAAAGTATCACAGACAGTGGGAATTGAGCACGTCATTCAAAGAAACAAGTAGGCATGCGCACACACATGCACAGACATGTACAACACACTCTCATCCAGTAGTTCCAAAAGCACAACCACATCAGAACATCACATTCCAACCTCCGTGCATCTTCCAAAGTCTTGGGTATTCACTTTTAACCTCATGTGCAGGCTGCTCCTGGCACAGTGCAGGTCAAACTTCAGCCACATCAGTCTAGGATAATTCCCCCGCCAGCCTTCACCAGATCTCCAAATGAGAACACACACACCACGTAACCCTTTACAGAAAGATGCAATCAAAATCCATGGGGAGAAAAGAAACACTCCTCTCTCACACAGGCAGAAAAGCCTGAAGAAACACACTCATCCAGACACAACTACAGACAATCCTGCATGTAACATTTTTCCTTCCCCCCATTTAAAATCTCTTCATTAAAGTTAATAGTTACTTCATACCTTCCCCAAAGAACATGAGGAGGCTTGCTTTGCATTGATAAAGGATCCTTTTAGATGGTTACAAAAAACAATAGAGCAGCAGTTTGTCTAAGGGGGGTATTTATGTGCTTATCTCAGAGATTAAAAATGCCTGTAGGCAGAATTCTCACCTGCCAAGCTGGAGACCAGGGTCCATTCCAGGTGCCTGGCCATGCAAAATCAATCAATCAATCAATAAAAATACTTGCAGCTTTTAAATGATGCCTTTTCTATAAAAGTTTACTCAAGTGCGTGAAGTTTCTCTTAGGGAACTCTTTACAGATAAAATCATTAAACACAACATCTTCAAAGCACTCAAAGCCCTATTTTTTTAATCAGTAAATCTGCATGATGTCATCTGTTAATGTAAACAACCTGCTCAATCCCAACAGTAACCTCCCATTTATTATATCACTTCTGAAATCTATCAGGGATGTGTAAAGTTCTCTTTCTAGAGAAGTCTCAAACCAATTACATTTCAATTCCTATAAAATGATTTACATTTAATCGTCTCTGTTAGAGGTGTTAGGGAAGAGAATTTGTCTCATGGCCTGATAGGTAGGTGGGACTGGAAGCCTTTATGAGACAAAGGATGTGTCTAAAATGGCTGGCGTGACTCAACACATTATGAGTTAAGAGGCAGGCTGAAGAGAGATGAAGCCAGGAAGCTAAAGAGAGTATTGTAAATTATATTAAGGAATTTGGACTTTATTATTTAAAGCACTTAGCAGCTATTTAAGGAATGTAGGTAGGGGGACTGACATAATCAATTTACATTTTTCAAAGATCATTCTGGTCTCAGTGTGAAGAATAGATTTGAGTAAACAAGCCTAGAGGCAGAGAGGAGAATCAATCTTGAAGAAAAGGAATGTTGAGCCAGGCATTCTTAGAGTGAAGCCTTAAGAACAAACATTTGAAAATCAGGGTGTATTAAGGAACCAGTGAAGGCCTGGCATTGCAGGGGAAAGAGTAGCATTGAACTGAACTGGAAGGTGAGGCTGAGACTAATTCTCCAGGCAGGTTCTATGGTAAAACCTTTAGATTTAGTCCCTAGAAAAGGGTGGAAAATGTTTTAAGGGATTATCATTACTATCCATTTTCTCATTTAAAGAAAAGTACAGGTTAGCCTGGCTTCTCAAAAAATGTCAGATGCAATAAAGTCACTGGTGATTCTGTGGCAAGATTGGAAACAAGATCAAATTAAGAAGAAAATAATTAAAGAACTCCCATTATAAACAAATAATTAAACATTTTTTAATTATATTAAAATTCACTCACTAACTCTTCCTGTAGAAGTTTGTCTTAATGTAGCAAGATTCATATTCTGAGCAAAAAGTAAATACCAGGAAAAAGAAGCATAAGGAAAGGGTCATGCTAAGACTTATAAGAATTTATTCTCCAGCCCCACCTTTCTAAATCCATCTTGACCATCATCATCATCATCATATACTTCTTCATTTTCATCATCGTCATCGCTAACATTCATGTTTACTGCATTTACTGGATTCCAGGGAAGAGTTGATGTATCTTAAGAATTTCAACTCCTTTAACACCAACTACAACCTGATGAGGTTGGTGGGTTTCTTTTTTACCCCATTTTCCAAGAAAACAGAGGTGCACAAAAGTCTATTGATTGGGGTGCAAGGGTAGTCCAGTGGTTGGTTTCTCACCTGCATGCAGGAGAGCCAGGTTTGATTCCTGGTCCACCCCCTCTCCCCGCAAAAAAAACAAACAAGCAAATAAAAGTTCAACAAATGGTGCTGCAATAATGGAATACTCACATGGAAAAAGAATGAAATGGACCCCATCATACAGCATACAAAAAAAAAAAGCCCATTGATTACATAACTAGAAATTGAGAACACAATTCCAGAAACTGAAAATGTACTGCCACATTGAAATTCTCAGAAGAGGTGAGTGTTATTGTCTTAAATTAGTTAAAACTCTAAAATAATGATTAGAACCCCCCAAAAAAGAATGGTTAAAAATGAATTTAAAATGCCCAATAAGAAAAAAATAATTTGAGGGAAGTAAGTAACTTCAACGCACACTGGTACTATCAATTAGAACTGGTTGTCAAAAACATTATTTTAGATCCTTCTTAGTAAGGCTGCAATTCAACCACAGTTTTGAAAAAAAAAGCAAGAACTGTTTCATCAATTATGTATAGAGCATGTCAACTTTTCAAAAGAAAGCAACACATCAAATTCTGTGAATTTATCATATCCCAAGAACAAATCTGCATCTGAAGGGAGAGCTTGTAATGAACCTTACAGAAGCAATGCGCAAATCGGAATTCCAGCCCATAGAGAATCACTGCTAGTACTGCTGTTCCCAGCAGTAGCCAACAGAGAATCCCCACCTACCCCAAATTTAATAGGTGAAAGGCAATTGCATCTTCATAAACGTATCCATTCCTGCCAATAAAGAAGGAAATACTCTGGCCAAGATTTAACCAAAGGAAGCAAAGGTAGGCATGTGGACAGTTAAGTGTACAAAAGTTGACTTTGAATTTTTAAGTTTCAAAAGGTTTTGGGGTAGGAGAGAATACCCCAAACTTTCTAAAAATGGGCTGTTTAATATACTTGTTTCCAATGGAAAACAATAAACAAAAAAAATCACCTTTTGTGAGAGTAAAATAGAAATAAAAGTGTTCTCCTTTCAATGAACTTGATAGATTAGATAGATAGATAGATGATAGATAGATAGATAGATAGATAGAAAAATAGATTTATTTCTGTTTCAAGTAATTATATTTGAGAAGAGGGGCATGCAAAGTTTCTTACTTGAAAATTAATAACCAGAATTCATTAAGATGAGTTTTCAGGCCTCGTTCACACTATCTTGTAAATATGAAGCCAATAATTTAATTAAAAATCTAAAGTGTTATGTCCCCACAGGCATTTAATATAAACAAAATAAAGTTCTCTTTGGAAGAAACTTCCTTTGTGGTCTTGAAAAATTCACAAATATAGAGTCTTAAGATTAAAGAGAAACTTAGAGTAAAAAAAAAAATCACAAAATATTTTATGAAATTCAACATATAAGCAAAGAGTAAGCAGAAAAAATTTTAAAAAAGGGACCCACAATGCCTTCAGATATTGAATTTGGAATTAAAGACATATTTTTAGAAGTATATTTATATTTTTTCAACAGATAAGAGAGGCTTAAAACATAAATGAAAACAATCAATTTTGGGGAAAAAACTATTTGTAGCAAGCAAAATATAATAACTGAAATTAAAAATTCAGTGGATGGATTTAGACATAGCTAAAGAGAAAATCAGTTAACTGAAACTTCATTCTTAAGAAGATATACAGAATGCAGCACAGAGACAAAGAGGAAAATAATATGAGACAATGGATAGCAGTGAAGGTAATTCTATTTTGAGTTATAGTAGATAAAGGAAGTTGAAGATGAAGGAAAGAAAACATTTGAAGGGAGATGACTGAACATGTCCCACATGTTTCAAAAGCCCCATCTATAGATTTAAGAGGCCTGAGAAAACCCAGACAGAAATTATAAAAAGAAATCTACATCACAGATATTGTGAAATTGCTGCACAATGAAGAATTATAGAAAAGCAGCTAGAAAAAAGGACAGATTACATTCAAATAAAGTATATGCTGAAACTGAGAAGACTGTATGGCAAATTCAATGTGCTAAAAGAAAATAGTTTAAATTCTACACCTGAGGCAAATAGGCTTGAGGTATAAGTACAAAATTTATGTTTTCAGATTAAGACAAACATGCTATGAATAGACCTGCACTAAATGAAATTCTAAGTGAAGTATTTTACGCAGAATAAAAATACCAGAAGAGAGATCTGGCTTTAGCAAAGGGAGGGAGAAGTAACCATTGGTAGATATATACAGAGAATTCTCTATAAAAAAGGACTACACTCCAAGGAACAGCCCACTCTAGTCTACTGTGTTATCTAAAGGGAGAAAATAAGCTAAGAGATAATTCTAATGGTCACATCACCAGAACACAGGCCCACTAAAAGAGACTAAGGTTTAATCATATGTTTATAAACTGCTTCCCATAGCTCCTACCATACTCCTATACTGAATATGGTCCCAACATATAATGATGGATTACTGCAGAAAGAGCTTTAAGATAGAGACTCTTTTTAAAGGTAGAGACAAAAAACAAGAGGAAGTTGAAGCCCCTGGAATTGAAGGGAAATTGAAGCTGAGGCATTAGGCACAGATATTAAATCCAACTCACAGCCCAATCCTAGCCAAACTAAGGGCCTTTCTCCATTCCTTTAAAATATGTCCAGATTTCTACAAAATACACACCATGCTAGAAGGCTGGATGAAAATAAAGTATGATGAGACAACACAAGATTCAGACAAGCCTTGGAAATGACACAGATACCTGGAGACATCAGACACGACATTTAAAATAACTATTTTTAATATGTTAAGGGCTCAAAAGGAAAACAGCAGACAACCTGCAAGAATATATGTCTAAGATAAGAAGAGAAATGGAAAATCTAAGAAAGAATAACATGGAAATGCTGGGGAAAAAAGTCCACTATAACAGAAATGAAGAATGCCTTCTGGACAGGCCTGTGAAAAGAATCAGTGAACTACATGATTTGTCAATAGAAAGTTTCCGAAGTGAAATACAAACAGAACAAGGAATGGATTAGAAAAACAAATAGAATATCTAAGAAGGGGGATGATAACTTCAAATTATGTTCATGAGCATAATTGGAATAAAAGGAGAAGAAAGGCAACGGAAGAAATATTTGAAGGAAAAATAGTTGAGAATTTTACAAATTTAATGACAGATAACAAATGATAGATTGAGAAAGTTGAGAGAACAACAAGCAAGATAAATAACAAAATATGTCAACCTAAGAAAATCATATTCAAACTTCAGATAAACAGAGACAAAGACGTAATATCAAAGGAAGCCGGAGGAAAATTAAATCATCTCACCTAAAGAGGAGCAAGAGTAAGAAATACATAGGAATTGTCTTCAGGGGAAGAAGAATGGAGTGATTTATTTCAGGTGTTGAAAGAAAAAAAAAACAAACACTGAGATAGAGCCCAATATCTGATGAAATCATCCTTCAAAAGTGAAGAAGATAAAAAAGACATAATCAAACAAAATTGAAGGACTTCATTTCCAGAATACCTGTCTTCTAAGAAATGCTAAATAATTTATTCAAGGAGAAGGAAAATGAGAGGCCAAAAACTTGGATCTACATAAAGAAAGGAACAGCATTAGAGAAGGAATAAAGAAAGGTTACAGAAAATCTTTTCATTTTTCTTATTTTCATGTGATCAAAAAGTGAACTGTGTATTTAAAGTTATAAAGATAGAACAGATTATTGACAGAATGGTGAAGACAAATAGACTAATTCAACATTATTTTTTGATACTTCCACATACCCCTATCAATAATTGATAGATAAAGCAAGCAGAAAATCAGTTAGAATATAGTTAAACTGGATAGTACTTTTATGGAACACCACAGGCATACCTTGTTTTATTGAACTCTACTTTATAATACTTCATAGATATTACTTCTATTTTTTAAAAATTGAAGGTTTGTGTCAACCCTGCCTTGTGTAAGTCTATCATTTCTCCAACAACGTGTGCTCACTTTGTGGCTCTGTACCACATTTTGATAATTCTCACAATATTTTCAAAATGTTCATTATTTTAAATGTTTTATTATTTTTATCTGTGATCAGTTGTCTTTTTATTACTACTGTAATTATTTGGGGAGGGCATGAAATGTGCCCATATAAAATAGCAAACCTAGATGATAAATGTTGTGTGCATTCTGACTGTTCCAATAACCAGCAGTTCCCCCATCTCTCCCTCTCCTCAGGCCCCCATAGTCCCTGAGAAACAACAATATTGAAATTAGGCCAATTAATAACCCTAAATTGGCCTCTAAGTGTTCAAGTGAATGGAAGAGTCATGACTCTCTCACTTTAAATCAGAAGTTAGAAATGATTAAGCTTAGTGAGGAAAGCTCTGATGTACATGTGCATAATTAATGTGGTTTTTAATGCCTGCTAATACAACATCAGTACTGCAGCCCAAGGATCAATGAGTAATTTCAACCTTGAAATCTTATTATTTAAGAAATAAATTTCATAATGCTATCACTGCCATAGGTGATAATTCTTCTGATGGATCTGGGCAAAGTCAACTGAAAACCATCTAGAACGGATTCACCATTCTAGATGCCATTAAGAGCAATCATGATTCCCAGGAGAATGTTAGAATATTAACATTAACAGGCGAAGGTCAAAATAGCAACATAACAGGAGTTGATCCCAACGCTCATGGATGATTCAGAGGTGTTCAAGACTTCAGCAGAGGAAGTAGCTGCAGATGTGGTGGAATTAGAAAGAGAGAGAGAATTAAAAGCATAGCCTGATGATGTGAGTGAACTGCTGCCATCTCATGATAAACATTAATGGGTGAGTATTTGCTTCTTAGGGATCAGCAAAGAAAGTGGGTTCTTGAGATGGAATCTACTCCTGGTGAAGAGGCTGTGAACATTGTTGAAATGACAGCAAAAGGATTTTGAATATTACATAGACTTAGTTGATAAACCAATGACAGGGTTTGAGAGGATTGACTCCAATTTAAAAAAGTTCTACTGTCTGTAAATTGCTAGCAAACAGCACTGCATGTCACTGAGAAATATTTAATGAAAGGAAAAGTCAGTCAATATGGCAAACTTCATTGTTGTCATATATTAAGAAATGACCGCAGCCACCCCAGCCTTCAGCCACCACCACTAGGATCAGTCAGTAGTCATCAACATTGAGGCAAGACCCTCCACCAGCAAAGGTATTACTAAAATTGACTCCTAGTTAAAAACAACTTGAGACAACAAAAGGGATCTTAAAAAACTATAGAAACAGAGAGTCTGGGACCAAGGCCTATCAGCTTCAAAAACCTAGAAGAGGGAGAGCTGTTTCCTGAGAAATAGAGGGAACACCAAACTACTGTAAATAGGGAAACCATGAAACAACTAACAAGAAGAAGCCCCAGACAAGACAAAGGCCCAGAAAGATAAGGAAAACCCTGCCCACTGCACTGACTGCCCACTCTTCCTGAGAGGAGGGCCGAAGTTCAAGAAAATCTCTGTCTTAACACCAGCTGGTTACAATATCAAGACACAGACATCTCAGGAAATAAATCCCTGAGTTAACATTCTAAAACATTAAAATGTATAGTGTGCAAAAAAAGAATACAGGACAAAGAAACAGGAAATTATGGCCCATCCGCAGGTAAAGGATAAAAATCCAGAAAGCACCAATGAAGAAAACCAGAATGTGGACATATTGAACCAAACTTTTGAAAAAGGATCTCAAAAGTGGTCAAGGAGATGAAGGAAAACACAGAAGAAGAAATAAAGGCTATCAGGAAAACAATGAACAAGCAATATGAAAACCCAAGTGAAGAGAGTAGAATCTTAGAAAGGAACAAAACTACAACTGCAGGAGATGAAAACCTGAATAAATGAAATGAAAAATGTCCAGGAGGATTTCAAGAGCAGAATGGAGCTGGTATAAGATTCAGTGAACTAGAAGACAAGTCACTTGAAATTATTCACTTTTAGGAAAAGAAAGAGAAAAAAATTATGCAAAATAAAGATATTCTAAGATAATTCTGGAACATCAGAAAGCATACTAATATATACACTATGGGAGTTGTAGAAGAGTAAGAAAGAGAAAAAGAGTCAAAAGGAATATTCAAAGAAAAAAAATGTCAGAGAACTTCTCAAACATAGCAAAACACCTGAATATTCATATGCAAGAAGCCCAGAGAACACCAAACAGGATGAACATGAGGAAAACACACCCCATAAATATTCACACATCATTGAATGCAAAGGACAAAGAAATAATTTTGAAAGTCACAAGAAAAAAGCAACATGTTATGAATGAGGGAGTCCCACTTAGAATGAGTAACAGTCTCTCATTAGAAACCATGGAGGCAAGAAGATTGAAATACTTAAAGTGCTAAAAGAAAACAACTGCCAACCAAGAATTGCATATCCCACCAGAATTTTATTTAAAAATGAAGAAGAGATTAGGATATTCCCAGGTAAGCAAAAGCTGAAGGATTTCATCACCATTAGACCTGCCCTACAAACAATGCTAAAGGGTGTAACACAGACCAAAAGGAAAGGACATTAAACAGGGTTCAAAACATCATAAAGAAATAAAGACCTGCAATTATCAATGCCAATATTATTATAAGGTATTGTATGGTATTTAACTCCACTTCTTACTTCCTAAAAGTGCTAAAATGCAAATGCATGATAAGTCTATGTACACGATAAATCTATATACAAAGATATAAGTGGTAACAGGTACAAAAAAATATCGGGGGGCATGAAGGGGAGTATTAGGGTTCCCTAGGGAAACAGACCGAACAGAGATAGCTGCTTGAATATAACATTTTATAAAAGTATCTCAGGCAACTATGGGGATGTACCAGTCCATATTCCATAAGGCAGGCTGCAAACTGGCAACTCTGATGAAGGTTTTCAATAAATTCTCCAGGATAGACTGGCTGACTGAAGTAGGATGAAATTTTTCTCTTCTGACTGTGGAGGTTGTCACTGCTCCCTCAAAAGTCCTCAACTGATTGAACTAAATCCAACTGATTGGATTTTATCATTATGAAGACACCCAGCTTAGTTGATCATGGATGTACTCAGCCATAGATGCAATCAACTACTGATGACTTTATCTAAATCCATGAAATTTCCTTGCAGTAATGGTTAGGCCAGGGCTTGCTTAACCAAGCAACTACAACCACTTGGTCAAGTTGACACCTGAACCTAACCATCACAGTCCACCCCTTGTCAACTTGGCAGCTATAGACATAACTTTAACCACAGTTAATCACTAAATTGAACATAATAACAGCTGCAGTTTTCACTAATAATACTCAACTGTCTTACATTCAACAAAAAACACACTAAATCTCTCCAGAATAGGGTGCAGATCCTTCACTTACAGTTACTCTTAAACTGGACATCCTAGAACTTAAATGCTACAACATGAACAATACAGTCTTACATCATATGATAAAGGAATAGGAGAAGAAAGCAAAGATATTTGCTTAAGTACAAATACCAGCATAATCACAGGAAAACCAGGAAGAAATAATCATACCATCACATCCTCATTTCTGTAACTGGTCACATGATCGTAGTTCATATTTATCACTGCCTTCTTCCACTACCCATTCCATGTTCACGTTGCCCTTAACAAGCACCTCAGCTGGCTGTGGTTGAAGGTGGGGTGACCCAAACCTCCATTCCTGAAGTTTCTGGGGCATGGTAGTCCTGCCTGGATTGGGCGGTTGCAGTCTTCCACTAACTTTAATCACAGGGCATGGTAGTATTAAGAGACACCCCAAGGGATTTCCTTTATTCCAGAAAAATTCTTCTTTACCTCTAATGTGTTGCAGTCCTATTTCCCCTTGATAGGATCAATCACCCAGCCCAGTAGAGTGATTGCCTTCCTTGCTTATTTAACAGGGCCTCCGATACAGTTACGTGACACACAAGAATGTTTTTTCATTTCCTTCACTGTGATTACATTCTAAGCTACAAACATTAAGGGCATCATTTCAGTACATAATCCAGTATTAACTGCTTGCATTCCTCCTGGTGCATCTTGGCTTTATGTTCAACTTCTTGAAATAATATAACCAATTCTTAATTATTTGTGCTAATAGAGGGGTAACACAGGTAAGTTAGAGCCTGGATAAATGAACAGAAGACAACAATGGAAGGTTTTTCCTGCTGTGACCTACAGGAAGCTTTCCCAGCTCTGTACTGGTAAAGTTTTTAAGACAGAAAGGGCAGGAAGAGCTTAAAATGGCATTCCCTTTTCATATCCTTGCCCCCTGAACTTCAAATGCTTGCCCCTATATCCTAACAGTCTGTTGTTCTCTAATCTGCCTGAGAGCAGAGATATTGATATATATTCTGACCTATGGCTCACAGTAATTGAGAATTGGTTTTGGTTTATGAAATAGTCAGATAACTTGGAAACAGAATATATAGTGTTAGCTAAATATCTGGAAATCTGGATTCTCTTTTCTAGTACTTCATTTCTGTCACAGAAATGTGACATACATTTAACTGATATTACTTCTAGGATTTTAGCCTTTTCTTTTATGAATCATCTACTTAATTAGTAATAAAAGTTCTTATCTTAGTTAAGTCTTGTTTCTAACTCGCAAAATTTCTCTGCATTCCTGAAAAGATAGTGTGCTGCACAGAAAGTATTCTTGTTAGCATAACTAGTAATTTATATTATTCTATTTAATTCTTAGTTTCTACATGTGGCTTTTTTATTCAGAATACTATTAAATCAGTACTTGGTTTCATAAATATTCACCTCTTTGGCTACAATCCTTTAAAAATTCCCTGGAAAAAGAAAGATAACCCCCATATTTTAAAATTTCCTTTGACTCTTAAATATTCCACAAATGCCATTAAGAGTTTATTTTGCTTTGGAAGTCATTAAATATTTTTTTATTTGAAGTAATTTTTTGTTTTCAAAATGGAAAAAGCCAGCATTGGAAATGTTTATAGTAAAAGATTGTATCAAGTGTCTAGTCAACCATGATCCCATGGTAAGTCATATTTTTAAGCACAGCCATTCCATATTACTTTTCATGACTTTATAGCATGTGATGTGATAGTGTTTATGGAATTGTAGATATCTTACCTTTTCAAAGGAACTGTGGAATTCTGTCGTTCTAAATGAATGTCTGTCACTCTAAGTGAATATTGTGCTAAAATTTTAGTAACTCAGCTTAAGACAAAACACAGCAACTTGAAGAAGGAAAAATGAAAAGGGTTTATAGTTAATGGATTAAATTTCTATTGTTGCAATGGTAGGTTTAGTCGTAACATTATAATATGTCTAAATGAGAAATCATGAAGTATTAGTTATCACATCTGATGATTACTTTGTTAAACAAAACTGGCCATGTGACAAACTAAATATTAATTGATGTTTGTAAATGTTTAAATCATGCCCAACAAATCACATCTGTGCCATCCAGGGTTTATTGTTAATATTTTACTGTGTACTTGGATTGGGTTAAAGAGCTTGTACTATGCACTTTGTATTAATGAAATAAATTGAAAATTTTAGTTTAGAAAAAAGAAGCTTTGCTGTGTGGAATACCACAGAAGTGAATAGGGCATTCTGTAAGTCTAGGGATGGTAGCTTTGGCAGAAGCATGGCGTGTAGGGAAGGCAAATCCACATCTGGTGTATGTGTCTATTCCAGTTAAAACAAATCACTGTCCTTTCCATGACAGACGTGGTCTAATATAAACAACCTGTCACCATATAGCAGACAGATCACCTCGGGGAGTGGCGCCATATCAGGGGCTAAGTTGGGTCTCTTAGCCCAACTTAGCCCCTGATATGCTGCAGGCAGACTGGACACTCAGCAGTGGCAAAAGCCGGGTTAGCCTTGGTGAGTGGAAATTCATGTTGCTGAGTCCACGTTTAACCTCCATCTCCGCCACCAAGCCCACCGACCACCAAGCCCACCTTGCTCACGAGCCCACTGGACAATGAATGAGAGGAGTGGCTAGGGAAAGAGGCTGACTGGTATCCACAGAATGGGTCATCTTACCCACTTGATTATTAAAACTTTCCTCTGCTGAAGTTACCCTCTGGTGAGCATTCACACAGGACACAAAGATCTTCATGGGTTTTGCCCACTCAGAAAGGTCTATCCACATAACTCTTTGCACACCTCTTTGCAAACAATTTTCCAATCATGATCCTTCCAAGTCCCTGATCATCCAGCCAAATCATTAGCAACAGCCCATGAGTCAGTATCCAACACACCTCTGGCCAGTTCCCCTTCCAAGCAAAATGAACAACCAGGTGCACTGTTCAAAGTTCCAACCACTGGGAGGATTTCCCCTCACCACTGTGCTTCAGGGAAATCCCAGGAAGGGGCTACAATGCTGCATATCATGCGGATTCATCTGAAAACCAGGTCTGAGTTGTGTCTTCATTGGTCAACTGATTATAAAGAACTCCCCAAGAGACCAGACCTCTGGGCTGGGAAAGAGAAAGAAATGTGGCAGGACTGAGGGCCATGGACATTTGGCCCACTTCCTTGTATAACTTGCTTGGACCTTCAGCACCTGCTTGAGCCTTATCTCATATATGCCATTTCCATTTTATGATGGAGTGACGTTGTGTACGCCCGACTTTATAACGGTGGGTCAGACAACACCTGGCTAATGACAGGCAACTCAGGCCTCATAGTAACTTGATGGCCCGTGGTTGAGCATTCAGTCTCTACTAAGGCCCAGTAGTAGGACAAAGCTGTTTCTTAAAAGGACAGTAGTTATCTGCAGGGGATGGCACAGATTTAATACAAAATCTTAATGGCCTGCATTGTGATTCTCTTATAGGGGCCTGCAAAAGGCTCCAGACAGCATCTCTATTTGCTATTGACACTTCTAGCATCGTTGGAGCTACTGGATCATATGGCCTAAGTGGCAGAGAAGCTTGCATAGCAGCCTGGACCTGTTACAGAGCTTCTTCTTACTCCAGCCCCCACTCAAAACTAGCAGCTTTTCTGGTCATTCAGTCAATGAGCCAGAGAAGCACACCCAAATGAGGAATATGTTATCTACAAAATCCAAAGAGGCCAACTAGGCATTGTGCCCATCTTTTGGTCATAGGGAGGACCAGATGCAATGGCTTATCCTTCACCTTAGAAGGGATATCTTGACATGCCCCACATCACTAGACACCTAGAGATTTCACTAAGGTAGAAGGCCCCTTTATTTCTGTTGGATTTATCTCCCATCCTGTGGCACATAAATGTTCTACCAGTAAGTCAAGGAAAGTCATTACTTCTTGCTCACTAGGTTCAATCAACATGATATCATTTATATAAGAGAACAGTGTGATGTTTTGTGAGGGGCAGAAATCACCAAGTTCCCTGTGGACAAGATTATGGCATAGAATTTTAGAGTTCAACTATCCCTGAGGTAGGACATGAAGGAATACTGCTGGCCTTGCCAGCTGAACGCAAACTGTTTCTGATGTTCTTTACTAACAGGTATTGAGAAAATCACATTTGCCAGGTCAATAGCTGCATCCCAAGTGTCAGGGCATAGGCTGATTTGCTCAAGCAATGATACCACGTCTGGAACAGCAGCTCCAATTGCAATTACCACCTGGTTACATTTACAATAATTCACTGTCATCCTCCAAGACCCATCTGTTTTCCGCATAGGCCTAATTGGAAAGTTGAATAGGGATGTGGTGGGAATTACCACCCCTGCATCCTTCATGTCCCTAAGAGTGACATTAATCTCTGCAATTCCTCCAGGAACCTAGGATAACTTCTGATTGACTATTTTGGTAGATAGGGGCAGTTCTAGTGGTTTCCATCTGGCCTTCCTACCTTATTAGCCCTCACTCCATGAGGCAGAGAACCAATATGAGATTCTGCCAGTTTCTGAGTATGTCTATTCCAAAATTATGAATTCTGGAATGGGAGAAATAACCACAGAATAGTCCAAGAATTCACTATACCCACTGCGAGATGGACCTGACTCTATCAATCATGGGACCTACATGAGCCCCTACTCTGACTGGTGGACCAGAGTGGTATTTTGGTTCTTCTGGAATTAATGTCACTTCTGACCCAGTGTCTAATAATCTCCAAAATATACGATCATTTCCTTTTCCCCAAAGCATAGTTACCCTGGTAAAAGGCTGTAAGTCTCCTTGGGGTTGGCTGGGAGGAAGATTAAGAGTATACATTTTTGGCCTTGTAACAGGGTCCTTCCCCAAGGGTGCCTGGCCTTACCCTCATTCTAAGGGTTCCACATCTGTAAACTGTCTCAAGTCTGGAAATTGATTAAGGAGCCATGACTTTGTGTAATTCAAGTTATACTATTGTTCACTTGACCTAGAACTCCTCTGTTTAAACAGATCAAACAAGAATTTAGTAGACTGCCCATCTATTTTACTTCTAGGAACCCCAGGATCTCTTAACCAATGCCAAAAGTCTCTATGAGTCAGATTATTTTGACTGCTGCTTTGAGTCTATTGCCCATTATAATAGTTATACCCACCTTGTCTTTAGTGATTAACTGCAGACATGCGGCCTCTGCCAACTTGGGATCCAGTCATCCCTATAGTGTTTAAAGACTCCAGCTCAGTGACAGCAGTTCCCACCATAATATTTGACCTATAGACAATGGCACCCAGATGCTTGAGGAGGGCAGAACCGAGAACAAAGTACAGATAGAGAAAAGAATGGAAATATAGGAGCAGGGTCTCAGAAAATTGAATGACAACATGAAGTGCACAAATATATGTATTACGGGTGGCCCAGAAGGAGAAAAGAAGGGAGAGGGGACAGAAAAAATAATGGAGGAAATAATCACTGAAAATTTCTGAGCTCTTATGAAAGACATAAAATTACAGTCCAAGAATTGTGGCACACCCCAAACAGAATAGATACAAATATACCTACTCCTAGACACTTAGTAATCAGATTGTCAAATGTCAAAGACAAAGGAGCTCTTATGAAAGACATAAAATTACAGTCCAGTGCTCTCCAATATTAAAACCCTCATCCCAGTGTTTGGAGAGAGTGGGGCCACTGCATAGATCCTTGAAAGAAGGACTGCCACTTTCTCAAGTCCCAAAGATAAAACATCATCTATAAATGACTCTCAGATGTTAAAATATAATGAAGCATGTCCTGCAGGTTTTCAGAACTGTTTGGGTCTAGTGACCCCTACTTTCTTTCAATTACTCCCTATGGAAATTGGAATGCTTATACGATAACTGCTTCTTCCTTCATTGTATATTGGAAGCTTGTTCTGAGTTTCACAGTTCCCTCCTCTTCAACATTTTTGAAGAGTTTGAGTAGGATTGATACTAATTCTTTCTTGAATGCTTGATAGATGATATGTGAAGTCATCTAGTCCTGGATTTTTCTTTCTTGTAAATATTTTTTTTTTGATGACTGATTCAATCTCTTTACTTGTGATTGGTTTGTTGAGGTTTTCTATTTCTTCTTGAGTCAGTGTTGATTGTTCATGATTTTCTAGGGAGTTGTCCATTTCAACTAAGTTGTCTAGTTTGTTAACAAAGTTGCTTATAGTATCCTCTCATTATCTCTATTATTTCTGCAGGGTCAGTAGTTATGTCCTCCCTTCCATTTCTGAATTTATTTATTTGCATGTTCTCTCTCTCTCTCTCTTTCTCTCTCTCTCTCTTTTTGATCAGCCTAAGTGTCCATCAATTTTATGGATTCTTTGAAAGAACTGGTTTTGTTGATTTTCTCTATTGTTTTCATGTTCTCAATTTCATTTATTTCTGCCCTAATATTTATTATTTCTTTCCATTTGTTTGCTTTGAAGTTAGTATGCTGTTCTTTCTTTAGCTCCTCCAAGTATGCTCATTCCTTGAATTTTGTTCTTTTTTCTCTTTTAATATTGGCATTAGGGCAATAAATTTCCATCTCAGCATTGCCATCATTGCATCCCATAAGTTGTTGTTGTTGTTGTTGTTGTTGTTTTCTTTGACATTGGCAGGTACCGGGTATCAAACCCAGGTCTCCAGCATAGCAGGAGAGAACTCTGCCTACTGAACCACCATGGCCCACCCCCATAAGTTTTATATTTTGTGCTCTCCTTTGTCTGGATATATTTACTGATTTGTCTAGTAATTTCTTTCTTGACCCAAAGGTTGTTTAAAAGTCTGTTGTTTAGCCTCCATATATTTGTGAATTTTCCAGCCTTCCAACTCTTACTGATTTCCTACTTCAATCTATTTTGATATGAGAAAGTAGTTTGTATAATTTCAATCTTTGTAAATTTATTAAAACTTGCTTTTTGATCCAACATATGGTATATCCTGGAGAGTGATCTATGAGCATATGAGAAAATTTGTATCCTGCTGTTGTGGGGTATAATATTCTGTAAATATGTGTTAAGTCTAGTTCCTTTATTGCACTATTCATAGCCTCTGTTTCCTTATTGATCCTGTGTCTAGGTGTTCTATCCATTGATAACTGTTACTATAGAGGTGTGTACTTCTCCCTTCAGTGTAATCAGTGTGTCTCATGTATTTTGTTTGTTGTCTGCATGAATATCTTTTTCCAACATTTCACTTTCAACCTGTTTTTGTTCATGGGTCTAAAATGAATCCCCTGTAGACAGCATATAGATGGGTCTTGATTTTTCACTCTATTCTTCCAATCTATACCTTTTGACTGGGGAGTTTAATCCATTGAGACATAATGTTACTACTGTAAAGGCAGTACTTTCTTCTATCATTTTGTCTTTTTGATTTTATAATATTTTCTTTTTTCTCTCTTTTTAACTTTAATGATAATCTTCATTTCTAAACTCTTCTCCAAACCTCTCTTTCCTGTTTTTCCTGTCTGTCAGTAGTGATCCCTTTAGTATTTCTTATAGAGCATGTCTTACTGTTCATAAACTCTCTCGGTGTCTATATGTCTGAAAATATTTTAAACTTTCCCTCATTATGGAAGGACAGTTTTTCTAGATAGAGAATTATTGGTTAGCAGTTTTTCCCTTTCAGTATGTTAAAATATTATGGTACTGCCATGGTTTCTCCTGAGAAAGCTCCAAATAGTGTTATCACACTTTCCTCGTGTGTGGTGGATCACTTTTCTCTTGCTGCTTTTAGAATTTCCCCTTTGTCTTTGACATTTGACAATCTGATTACTAAGTGTCTAGGAGTAGGTATATTTGTATCTATTCTGTTTGGGGTGTGCCACAATTCTTGGACTGTAATTTTATGTCTTTCATAGAGCTCAGAAATTTTCAGTGATTATTTCCTCCATTATTTTTTCTGTCCCCTCTCCCTTCTTTTCTCCTTCTGGGCCACCCGTAATACATATATTTGTGCACTTCATGTTGTCATTCAATTTTCTGAGACCCTGCTCCTATATTTCCATTCTTTTCTCTATCTGTTCTTTGGTGGGTAGGGTCTCAGATGTTTTGTCCTCTAGTCCACCTAAACTTTCTTCTGCCTCTTTGAATCTGCTGCTATTTTTTTTGTCTCCGTTGTGTTTTCAATCTCTTCTATTTTGCCTTTCATTCCTATAAGTTCTACAATTGTATTTTCAAGCTTTCAAGTTCTTCTTTATGATCCTTCCAATTTCTTCTTAATATCCTTCACCTCTTTTGCCGTATTTTACTTCAATTTGTTGATTTGATTTAGAAGATTTGTTTGAACATTTTTGGAGTTGTTGCACCTCCTGTGTTTCATTTGAACTGCTAGTTTGTTCCTGTAACTGGTGATAGCTTCATGCATCCTAGTATGATTTTTGCTGATTTCCCTGATTAGCTTTTTCTGGAGCTTGTTTTTTTCTCTTCTACCTAGGTTTTTCTTTTTGGTTGGCTTTTTCTCTATCTGTTCTTTAACATCTGGTTCAACTTATTCTAGACTTCGAGCATAGTCCTTGCTTAACTCATCAGAATTTTTCACCTCTTGTTTTTCTGGTTCTTTCCCTGCTTATGTAGGAAAAGTTTTTGAGGGAAGTCTTCCCAATTAGGTCTTCCCAGATAAAACAAGCATGGGTCTCAGATTACATGGGAAGAAGGTATAATCAGTATCAAGGCTTCATGAGAATGAGATCCAGCAGGTTGCCAGTCTTTCCAACTAGCCTCCTGGACCTGTGATTTTCCTATGCTGCCCATCAGGTAGTGCCCGTCAGCTGGAAGCTCCACTGATTTAAAGTGGCACAGTGCCTTTCAGGTGCAGCAGACCCTGTCCCTGCAAGGACATGGTTGAGACAGAGGCTGAGGCAGAAAGTGGTCTTCATCTGTTTTGGTTTTCCAGCCCCTGGGTCTGCATTTTCTGAAGGAGAGCCACCACGTGTGTTGTGTCTTGCCACACACACCCACCAAGCCCACTTTCCTGGGGAAGATACACCCTTAGGGGCTCATCTCCTTCACCTGACTAGTTATTTTGTTTCTCAGTCATACCTTAACTCTGCCCATCCATGGGGCAGCACTGACAATTGAAAATACCTGAGGCTTTCTTCAATGGGCTGTTAAAAAGGTTTTTAAAATCCTCTTCAGAGCTGGTACCTAGGCCCCCAGATTTGCCAATCAAGAGCCTGGTTTGGTACATGGCTCTGTGTATGTCTTTACTGAAGCACAGACCTTTTCCAGTATTCTGCATTCAACCAACTCCACAAGCCTCTTTTTTTGTCAGCCCCACCTTCTTTCTGCTGGGAGAGACCTCCAGGTTCCTTCATCCTTCTCCAGGTTCATCTGTTATCAGAGCTATTATTCAGCAATCCAAACGTGTTCATTGAATCTGCAACTGGAGCTTCCTTGAACTCTCCTTCCCTTGCTTCTAGTAGAGACTATTTCTTTCTCCCTGGGTGAATAACTCCAGGACAACCTGCTGTGCCAGTGGGGGAAGGATGTCAACCTCCACACTTTGGGACACTTCACTTACAATTCTGTGTTGTGATCTTAGCCCTTCTGCCCATTTCAGATGGTGCATGAATTGTGTCTGGTCATGGAAGTCCCCAAGCTGTTGCTCCAAATGGTTCTTGGCTATTTACTAGCTTCCCAAGAAGAAAAACTAAGTCCACACCTCCCTATGCTGCCATCTTGCCCTGTTCTCCTTTATAATATGTTAATGATACAGGTCCTTCCATTCTTGTTACAGGTCTTTCTCCCTCTAAACCAGGAAGGGGTCTATAGGAAATAAACCATGGACAGAGCTAAGAGGGCTGCCTATGGTACAATAATAACTCAGGGTTTCTTCTCAAGCAGTCCTTCAGGCATTTTTAATGGGTTGAGCTTGCGTAGATTGCCTCTCTCACTTTTCAGAACGAGGTCTTCCTCAGGGACTCATTGTCAGTAAACTCCTAGGAAGACTTTTTTCTAATTAATTAGATGTGCTTTGATATGTCTGATTTCAATTCATACTTAGGATATGATCTCTGCTCTAAATGTTCAGTTCCCTGGGCCTACATGGCCTGAGTAATAACCGCCCTCTGGGAGAACCAGTAAAAACCACTGAGCTCAAATGTGCCCTTCACCCAGTTAACAGTCAATCAGCAAAAGTATTCACGCCATTGTCCATGGCCAGATTTGTCCTAGAATCCACAGGGGATAACAAAGTAATTATGATTCATGCCCTCAAGAAGTTTACAAATATTTTCTTAGCGAAGTAGTTATCTGAATTGAAGGTTCTTCCCAAATTCAATGAATAAGTTACAAAATAGAGATCAAAATGACAGTATGTAGCATCACCAGTTTATAGTTGTTGCTCAATATATGTAGCATTCATATAATATTTGCATATTAGTCCCTAGGAAGGCAGAAATAGTCACCTCATACGTATCAATAAATAAATCACTATATGTAAGTGACTCATTAAAGGACAACATTTTATGTTACAGAAGAAACATTTTAGAATTTCCTTTTCTAGTACATTTTTGTGTAGCATGTTTGTTGATTCTTAAATTTATAAACAAAAATATTCTGAGTTGTACTTAGTGATCTTCAAAACTCAGTGTCTTACCAATTCCTAAAATTATAAAAGCGTGGAAAAATCTAATATGATCTTTGGCTTTAATTGTGTTTCAAAGCAGAGAATGAACTCGATCCTTGGTGTATTCAAAATGTTCTGAAATCATTGTTTTCCTATAGATTATAGTTCTGGGGTGCAATGTAGTTTGAATTTCTTCTGAAAAAAGAGCCTGAGATAAGTACTTTGGGGCAGGTAGTTTTTTGGGGGGACAGATTCCAAGAAGAAGGAATAAGGAAGCAAGAAGAGAGAAGACAAAGAATGTGAAAATAAAAAGCCAATAAATGGTACTGATTACCATTGAGCTTTGTCCTGATAAAGACACACTGAGAAATCTGTCTCAAAATTTTCACTTCCTGGGATTTTTCCACCTCAAAGTTCTCAGCTACTCTGTACTTTTCTATCTCTGAAGTCATGGGAAGTGCATTCAGTCTGAGCACAGGGCAGCCCAGAAATGTCCCCACACTCAACAAGTGGAGTGTGCTTTTTGCCATATTCCATATTTTCTCTATATTCAACCAATCCCATCACAGTCTCACAGCTGCCCCAACCAGAAACCTGAACACAACCCAAGCAATAATCAATTTCACGTCCTAACATCTTTCACATCTGACCATTTTCCTGCAGCTCCAGTGCCATTACTTTAGTTAAAGAGGCTACCATCTTTCTCCTGGACAATTACAAAAGTTTCTTAATTGATTCATCAACCAGCAATCTGTTCTCCTTCAAATCCTTCTCACAAGGCAGCCAGAGATGCCCTTCCAATTGGAACCCATTCATCGGAAGTGCAGCAGACTCTAGATGCAAAGAAAAATTAACTTTATTTTTCCCTATTGCTCCTGCAAACCTGCTCTGTGAAACTAGACCCCCTTCCTCCTATCGTCTGTCACTTTTGACAGTCCCAAAGAGGCACTAATTAATAAATCCAGTCCATGAAAACTATAAAAGCTCTGACCTTTATAGATGCTTCCCCTTTCCCAGCCCTGACCCACTTCACATGGGAAGCCTGCAGTGGGAAAGGCACACTGCCCACTTTCCTCCTAAGTAGTTGTGTGGTTTCTGACATCTCCGTGGTTGGAGCAAACAAAGGGACAAGAAGTAAGGGACCAGAAAGCTCTTATGACTGGCACCAAATGTTCATGAGTGCATTTCTGTACTGTGGCTGTAAAAGGGGTTTGCAGCTGAATGCGTGGCTCACTGAATCAGGCAATCTCTGATCCACCGGTACGTGTACCATGTTCTCTGCAAAACCACTCACAACTCCTCCATCAGCCTCTACTTCTGCCTGGCATCACCCAGGGTAAAGACTGTTAAAGAAATGAGGCTCCAAGCTTGTTTGATGGCTTGGTCCTCATCTCTCAGCTGCATTAGTCCTGGGAGGTATGCATTCGGGCCTGTTACAGCCCAAACCTCAGCTCAGACTCAGCCATTACAGGCTGCTGCAGCCAGGTTTTCATCCTCTGTCTTCCTCAGGCCTGTGTCCCCCAAACTCCAAGGGGCAAATTTTAAGTTACCTGAAAGAGCTCTTCAGACCCTCACCACTCTCTTAAAGGGAGAGGGGGCAAGTCCCATAGCATCTCCTTGTCATTTTAGCATCCCCATTTCCATAATGCAATTATGATCATGTTTCTCCCCTGCTTCAAATCTTTTAATGGCTTCCTGCTGGCATTAGTATAAACTCTCATCTCTTACAGTGACATACCAGGCTCTTTACTGCCTACCTCTCCAGTCTCATTTTGCATCTCCTATCTTCACGCCGGGACTTGAGGGACTGATTTTCTCTCAGTTCCGGAATGAATCCTTGCTCTCTCTCAGATCTCCAGCCTGCCGTTACCTCTGCCGTGCTGTTGCCTCCATCACGTTGTGTAACAACTACCCATCATTTAAGTCACCCATGATATATTACTTGCACAAAAGCTTTCTGTGAACCTTCTCCTGACCTCCTCACTGCCAAATACTAGTTAGTGCTCACGCCATAGTGCCCATTCTACTCCAGCAGTCGCTTGTTATTTCTTATTTGTCTTCTTGGCTGGTATAAACACAGCATAAGGGCAGGAATCGTATTTATCTAGCTCAAGGTTGCATACTCAGAGCCTAGGTTACTGACAAATAATGCATAGGAGCCCAATAAATATGTATTAAAATTATTAATCACTTGATTTATACTTTCACACCCACTGTAGGAAAAGTCAATCATATGAAATTCGGTTCTATGGAAAAGACAAAACTAAAAGCTATCAAACAAGAGTCTGCATTTTTGTGTTAGGGTAAATTTCAAAGCTAAAGTTATAAAATTACCCAGAGATTTCCTGTTAATTTTGTTACCAAATAGGATTTATAATAAATGAGGAATCAAAAGATCATCTCAAACATCTTTCAGATTTCAAAAAATGAAGCAAAAAGAAACCTGCATTGAGTGGTCCTAAGAACGCAATGGTATATTGTAAAGCCAGGGTACTATGCCAATTTTTAGCACAAAATCTTAAAACTAGCCAAAATTTGATTGATCCCCTGCATCCCCCTTTCATATGAATCTGGAATTAGGTGTGGGAGTTTATTTCTCTTCTAAAAATAATAAAAGATATATGTGGACTCCCTAGGATTTTGCAATTTAAATGCTAACTGAGCTGAAACATCCTGGTGAATCATTGGTTAAAGAAAATTATATTTTTTCTTCTTTGAACAAAAGTAAAATTTCCATTAGGTCAAAACACTTTCAATTATTTTCCCTCACTTGTTAGATCAGTCATTCTATCAAATTCTAACTAATCTAATCAAATTAGATCAGTAAACTTCATTAAGTCTTCAGAAAATCTTGCTGGCTATTACACTGACTACGTGTAAGAATTTGGTCTAGCGATTAGTGAGTGTGTCCATCTGTCTCAAGGGAAGGGAGCTGAGCTGTCACACCTGAAATTCCCGGGTGCTGGTGGTTGACAGGTAGCAATGCTGAGCCCGGGGCGGCTTCATCCAGGCTCACAGTCACCCGTGCCTGGAGACGTCAGGATAATGCAGCCCTGTCCTCTCCTCTCCACCTCGTCGCTTCACCATGCGCGGCTACTGCTGGGCCCGCTGACTTTCCATCACACTCAGTTTGTTTCCATAGACTGAACGAGAAAGGAAATCATTAAGTCTATGCCACTTTACTTCCATTCATTTACTTCAGTGGCTTCAACTTTCTATTCTTAACTAGTGAATGGATAGATTTTGCCATAATCGTGTTTTATTCATAATGTATTTAAATACATATGCTTGCATTTATTCTTATTGCTGTGACTGTATGATATAACTATGCTTATCTTATATATATGATCCTAGGGAGAGCCAAAATAAACTTATTCCTGAAACAAAGATAAAATAGACCTTTAAATGACATAAGGGAGAAAGAACAAGTGATTAAAAATGCAAAGGCAAGGAAAATTTATAATAATGATCTCCCTAGCAAAATGTCTTTCTTTGTCAAATGCAGCTGTAACTACAACACTGAGGAAATGAGTGAGAGAGAATGATTGCCTGATTATATCCTTGACTTTGCCTTTCTAATGACTAACCTTTATGTTAAAGATAAAGAAAAATTGTAAAAAGAATACACAAAGAAATGCTAAAGTTATTTTTGTCTTATAACTTGTGAGAGTACCAGGCCAAAAAAGATAGAATCAAGGTGGTTTGTTTTGTTTAGCGACTCAAATAATTGGACAAATGTATTGCCTATGGGAATGTCTAAACTGTGTCGTTCCAATCTCTTTTACTGTTTGTCTTGAAGTCAACACACACAGCTCAGGGTAAATTTAATCAGCATGATTCTGGTTTATTGTCACTTAGTTCATTGGAGAGTTGTTTCGAAAAAGTTCATGACAAATGAGCTTTTCAAACCAATTTAAAATACTTTCAAGACCTTTTCTTTAGAGGCAAAAGTGTCATATTTCTCTCGATGTCACTGGACTTGAAATCCCAGTGAGGTGAGGTCTGACTTTAGAACACTAAAAGTCAAAATAGATTTTCAACTTGCAGTAGCACATCCTACCGCTATTCTCCAGTGTTTCCCAGTATTCTTTCCCTTTCTATGGATTTGAAAATTTAAAAATCGCACTTTGACTTCAATTTAAAAGCTGTCCAAGTGCTTCACTTTGATTATCTGACTTTTTCACCACTCATTTGAAGATTACACCTGATGGGGGTAGCTCTCTTTATATTACATCTTCAGTTAGATTCATCTTCTAAATTTTACAGCTGTGCATGTCACACGTATTTTCAATTGTGATAATGTCAACAAAAATAAAAGTATTTTAATTACTTGCAGTTATATACTTGAACTGTGCATATGTTAACAATACTAACATACTAATAAAGGTATGATGATAAAAATAATAATTTGACAAGTCTGTGTAATATGTGCTGAGGATATTATATTATCTAACTTCACATTCTCCAGACTTTTCTGATTTATATGTTATGTGAGTCAGGGTTCTCTAGAGAAACAAACCAATGGGAGAAATGGTAAATATGAGATTTATAAGAGTGTCTCATGCAACCAAGAGCTGGTGGCTCTCAAAAGGGTCTGGACGAACTCCACAGAAGAGCCTCGCTGACTGAAGAAAGAGTGAAAGAGTCTCTCTTCTCCCTTAAAAGCTTCAACTGAGTGGATTATCTCATTGTAGGAGACAAGCCTTAGTTGATTGCAGATGTAATCAGCCTCAGATGCAATTAACTGATGATTTGGTATACCAGCCTTCCAGGTTAGCAACCAGCCAGGAATTATCCTTGCAACAATGGTCAGGCCACTGCTTGCCTGACCAGACAACTGATCAAAATCATTTGGCCAGGGTGACACCAGAACCTAACCATCACATGTATCGTTGGTCCTATTTAAAGATAATGAAAATGAAGTTCACAGAATTTGAGATATTTGACCAATGTTGCACAGCTAGAAACTGTCAGAAGCCAGATTGTGAACTGTTTCCAAAGTCTGTGCTTTCAACCACACACACTCATACACCCAGAACTCTATGAAAATCTTAAATCAAACTATGTGTTTAAGTTAAAACTACTAATTTGAAGTTTGTGTGGTAAGGAAAGATAAACTTTTGGTTTTTTAATCTATAGATAAGAGAGCTCAAGAATTGGAAGATGTTGGAGAGAATAGGCTGCTGAGACCAAGAGGCTTAAATTAGAGACAAAGAATGAAAGAGACGTTGAGGAAAATCAAGATGCCCTGTTGAGATCACTCTCTTTCCAAACCACTTTATTTCTCTTGATTTTCTTTACTCTCCTCCCAGTGGAAATTCTGTCATTCTAAAATCTTTTGATTTTCCTCCCTAGCTCATTGTCCCCCGTTTCCATCTCCTCATCCTTTTCTTTTTCACTCTTCCCCTTCTTCTCTTTCCCATTCTCCCTGTCTCTCTCTCTCTCTCTGTATCTCCCTCTATTTCTATCACTTTTTCTCTTATTCTTTCTGGAATGCACAATATACACACACAAACACTGTTTTTCACACATGCACACTTTCAACCCTGGGCTTTTTTACTTTCTTCTAGAATGTCTCTTTCTTAAAGAGTTTAAAAATATTTCATGTAATATATAATTTTATTCTTTTATTTTAAAACTATCGAGGCATTTAATCTTACTCAATTTCCTTAGAAAAAAATTTTTAAAGCTTGGGGTTGTTTCTTACTTTATCATACCTGTCTACTGGCATTTTCCTTAGTGTAGTGGCTTCTCTCATCAATATGTGAGTGGGTCTTCTATAGGGAGTGGCTGTAGGATCAGAAACACCAACTGATACTTCAAGGCCCTCAACCTTTCTATCAAACCTGCCACAGTTGGAGGAATCCACATCACTCAATTTCCCACTTAGGCTAAGCTATCATCTACAGAAGGTTTGTATCTAAGGAGATACTATAGCTGGAGTTTAAATTATTATTATTATATTTTTACCCAATCAGTTAACTCTGACTTGGAAATCAATTCTATGTCCTGACATGATCATAAAACTGACATTTAAGATTTTTTAGAAGCATTAAAAAAAAGTCATGTTTAATTTTTTGAAATTATTTTTTATTACAAAAGTAAGTTTACAGAAAAATCATATCTTCCCATATATCCCCTATTATACTTGCACTTTTCCTAATTATGCACACTTTGTATTAGTGTGGTAACTTCAATACAATAATGAAGTATCATTAAAATTATACTCTTAGCCAAAGTTAGCAGTTTACATTAGGGTTCATTGTTTGTTTTAATGTTTTTTATTTTTATTCCCACTAACTTATACACAACCCAAAATTTCTCCCTTTAAGCACATTAACATATCTAATTCAGTGGTATTAATTCCATGCACAGTGATTTGTTACCGTCACCACTATCTACTATAAAACTTTTCCATCACCCTAAACAGAAAATCAATACAAATTAACTTTTAAATCTTCATTCCATACCTTCAGCCTGACTTCTGGTAACCTATATTCTAGTTTCTGAGTCTATGAATTTGTTTATTCTCATGAGTTCATATCAGTGAGATCATACAGCATTTTTCCTTTTGCATCTGTTTTATTTCACTCAACATCATGTCTTCAAGTGTCGTCCATGTTGTCTCAGGTATCAGTATGACATCACTTTTCTATAGCTGAATACTATTCTGTTGTACATATGCACTATACTGGCATTCTTTCATCTGTTGATGGAAACTTGGGTTGCTTCCATCTTTTGCCCACTGTGAATAATGCCCCTGTGAACATCAGCATGAAAATATCAGCCTGCATTCTTCCTTTCAATTCCATACCTCTAAGTGTAATTGCCAGGCCATATAGTTTGCTGGATTGAAATTGTTGCATATCCCAGAAAAGCCTTCTAATCCTGATTCACTATTGTAGGTGGGGAACTTTGATTAGGTTGTTTCCATGAAGATGTGATTTACCTAATTGTGGAAGTGATGTTTTGATTAGATGGAAATGTGACTCAGCCCATTCAAGGTGAGTATTGATTAGTTTACTGGAATCCTTAAAAGAGCACATAGACACAGACATTTGGAGTTACTTGGAGTGCCAACAGAGATGCTTGGAATCTCAACATAGAGAAATCCAAGATGCAGATGTTTATAGAGAATTCCAGAAGAATCCACAGGATCTGGAGCCCAGCAGATGTCCCCACATGCCTTCCCTTGACATGCTAAACAAGCCAGAACCCAGAGTTTTGCTCCAGAGAAGCTAAGAACAGACCCGCAGGCACCAGCCAGGCCTTCCCATGTGACAGAGGAAACCCAGATGCCATTCAGCCTTTTTTCAGAATCAAGGTATCTCTTTCTGATCCCTGAATTTGGACATTTTCATGGCCTTAGAACAGTAAACCTGTAACTTAATAAATCCCCTTTATAAAAGCCACTCTGTTTCTGGCATATTTCATTCCAGCAGCATAAGCAAACTAAGGCATATGGTAAATCCATACTTAAATTCCTGAGGTGGTGCAAAAATATTTTCCACAGTTGCTGCACCATCAACAATGAATGAGTGTTCCTTTTTCTCCACATCCCTTCCAATACTTTTTATTTTCCATTTTTTAATAGTAGCCATTCTAGAGAGTGTGAAGCAGTATCTCATTCTGGCTTGATTTGTATTTCCTTAATCTGTGCATATGCTTATTGGCCATTTGTATATCTTCTTTGAAGAAATGTCTCTTCAAACATTTATACCATTTCTAATTGGGTTGTTTGTCTTTTGTTTTTGAATTGTAGGATTTCTTTAAGTATTATGGATATTAAACCCTTATCAGTTATGTTGTTTCCAAATATTTTCTCCCATTGTGTAGGTTGTCTTTTTAATTTCGTAATGAAGCCCTTTGGTGCACAAAAGCTTTGAATTTTGATGAAGTCAATATTTAAGTATTGAAATAGAGTTGTAAAAATGATTATGTGAGTAATAATAATAATAATGCCTTAGGGTAAGAATAGTGAGAGATAAAATTGAATGTAACCCCTTTGAGAGTCCTGAGTACTGAGAGAGAAAGAGAGCATTAATGGGGGAAAATAGTTTTTAAAAAGATACTATAAAAATTGTGTCACTTTACAATTTTGTCAAGGTACGCAGAACAAAATATGAATACAACATCAGTCCATTAAACACAGTAAATATTTAGTGTGGAAATGATAAAGTGTATTCTGAGATTAGTTATTCCTACAGAACTCTAATATCACAGGTGATTTTCCTTAAAAATTTCACTGAGCTTATATCATATCAGAAAAGAAATTCACTTGTCATGAAGCCTTTGAATAGAGACTATAATACCACTTTTGACAGTTATCTGTTTAATGAAAGAAATATCAGGATAGCACATTAGGTGAGGTTATCATTTGTTCACTCAACAAACATTCTCTGATCATTTGCTTTGTGCTAGACGCAGAGACTGTAGGACTGAGAAGCAGTCAAAGCTGTCCTAGAGCCATCCCAAATCAGCTTTAGGGCCAAATTTTAACTTTTCAAGAATTCTGAGAGCTGGTTGTTACAAAGAACAATTGTTTAGAATGAAATTATGTAAACTTACAATTAAAGAAATTCCGTTAGAAACAAAGGAAACTAAAAATGTTAATCCTGTCTTCATTATTTTACTACATGCTACTATTATCAATCCACTTAAGTGCTTTATGGCAATGGTATCTCTACGCAGGAAATCCTATAGAAAGGCTTATACTCTGCATCTCTCCTCAACTCTGGCATCAGCGACATCACACTGCTAACTTGGAACAGGCCATAGCGGGAGTATTTACAGCAGAGACATCAGCAAACACCGCAAACCAGGGCTTGATATCTTCTCGTGTGATCTTCAAGACTTAGAAAAATGTGATGAAGAATATTTTAATAATGCAGATTAAATGAAGAGTGTGCTGTGTCTGTAGCTGTTGCACTGCCAAATGCACAGAAGTTTTTAGAAGATATTCATCCAACATTCTAAAACTAGCATCTACTTAAGCAACGAAATCACTCCCACACCACTGATGGATAAGTGAAATCCCAACCTACTTCCTTGTTGTTTCATCTTGTCTTTAATGTAAATGAAAATATCAGCCAACATTCACATCAGAACCACACTGTCAACTGAAGCAGAAGTTTGGCTGTGGGTAGAAGAGTTCATGAAAAATCAACATAAGTATTCTATGAGAATCAATTGGTTATATTGAATTAACAAAGAGCATTATATATTTTATTATTATTGATATATGGTATGCTAAAATATTTTCTGCTAGCAAAATTCAAAGTTCAGCCTCTTTGTCTTGAGAACTGATGGTTAAATGTCTGTAAACAAATATCTTGAGTTGCTATGACAGGATACTTGTCATGCATGGCACTCAAAGTTGACACTATAGTAACAGAGATATGCAAAGTGTGTTTGAGAATACAGAGGAGGAACTCTAACCTAGAATGTGCCCAGAGAGGCCATGGGACAGTTTTCCTTGAGGATCTGTATTATCTGAGCTACACAGGAGTTGACCGGTACATTAAAATAATAGAACTATTCACTAACATGATTGCTGAAGTAATAAGTTAACTATGACATTTGTTATATATAACAAATAAAGAGTAAAGTTCTCTGGTAGGCAAAGCTATGATGATTCTGTGTATTTGTAAAAGGGTCTTATTGTTGAAAATTAACAGACAGTATTGTTGCTTAGAGAATTTCAATTGTGATGCTTTTGCAAGCAGAATCCTTCGAAAAGAAACGTGCAGAATTGTGCTACAACCAGATACTCCTGAGAAGATAAGACATCCTTTTATAAGATGTACTCAGGAGCCATGAAATATTAACTGACAAGACATCAAGATATTCTCCACCCACCAGATGTGCTGGGAGTGTAGACAGCAAGCTTTCAAAAGTGCAGGAATGGGAAAGTGTCGCGACAGTGCAGAGATGCTCAGTGCCTGAATGAAGGTGGGTGGGAGAGAAAGGCATTCCAACTGCCCCATAAACCCTGAATAACAGCCCAATAAAGGGAATTTCTGTGGGGCATTTTGTGGGAACTACAGAGAAGCTGCTTTCATTTCCCTGTGCACTAGGAAGAGTGACTCTGGGATGAGTATTCACAAACATCTGGAAAATGACTGAATATGCAAGTGTGGATATATGTGTGTTTGTTTGCACATGTGTGTACATGCATGCATTATCATGGGCTTTTCAGGAAAAACAAGGAGAAAAGGAACAAAATAGATGAAGATATCAGATAAATATAAGAATCCATGTCTTCTAGTGATTGTCTTTAAAACTTACTCCTTAGATTCTTTCATTACAAAAGATATCATTATTTTCTTTGATTCCAGGTCTAAGTACTATTTTCTTTTTCTGATATGAATATATGTCTCACATTCAGCTCTGTGTTTAGGTTGTTTACTGAGAAATGCTTGAATCTCAGAAAATGGTGCTTTACTTTCCATGTTTCTAGCTCCTGTATGAATTTAGTCATTTCTGGATTCCATGAAGAAGTTCACATAAGATGAAACACGATCTCAAAATATTTCTTCATCTCTGTCTCTTCACAATAGCTCAGCTTCTAATTCCTTTTAATGTGTGACACTCCTTAGCTGAGTTCTTCAGTGAGATTTCATATCCGTCTCTATGTTACCATTTCCTTGGCAGTTTACCACTTTCATCTTCTTGAAGGAAGAAAACACTGTCACAAAATAAACTTGCTTATAAAGTGGCTGTGTTAACTTATCTCCTGTCACAGGATCTATGATGGTGTACCTTTTCATCTTCTCCAGAGGTGAAGTTTTCCTGCATTTCACAAACCAGTGAAGAGTGAGTAGAAAGCTGAGGTTTTAAAATGACATCTGAAAATTCTTAAAGCTAGGAATTCTTTCACACTTTGGATTAAAGCTCTATATATTATAGGAAACATGTAGTCAATAATAATAATAATGTCCTGAATTCCATTTAAACCCTCTTTCATTTTCAATAGAATATAGATGAGAGCATTTTGAGTCAGATTGACTGAATTGTTTTGGTGGATGAACACCATTTGAAATTTTAAATGCATCTTCTTAACACTATGCTGACCATGAAAAATAATGACAATAGAGGAAAATTATCTCAGTCATGGTAGTCCAGATTATGCTGCTATAAAAAAACCTCAGTGGCTTAAATCCGTGTATTAGTTTTCAATTGCTGCTGTAACAAATTACCACAAATTCCTTGATTTAAAACAACGAACATTTATTATCTCACAGTTCAGGAGGTGAGAAGTCTAATGTGTTTTTCACGGGGCTAAAATCAAGGAGTCAACAGGATTATTTTCCTCCTGAGGCTTTAAGGGAGAATCCAATTGCTCTCCGTTCATGATGCAGGCCTGCTAAAGATCTGCAGGGCTGATTGTAATCAGTTGCGCCAGTTTGAAAGGATGTATGTACCCTGGAAAAGCCATGTTTTAATCCTAATCCCATTTTGTAAAGGCAGCCTTTTTTTGTAATCCTTATTCAGTACTGTATGTTTGAAACTTTAATTACATTATCTTCTTGGAGATGTGACTCAGTCAAGAGTAGTTGTTAAACTGGATTAGATCGAGACATGTTTCCACCCATTCCAGGTGGGTCTTGACTAGTTTACTGGGATATATAAGAGGAAACATTTTGAAGAAAGCAAGAGATTCAGAGAGAGCAGAGAAGGATGACAGAATGCCACAGAACCATGAAGCAGAGTCCACCAGCCAGCAACTTTGGGAGATGAAGAAGGGAAATGCCTCCCAGGGAGCTGGAAAGGAAGCCAGCAAACGATGTCGTGCGCACCACATGCCTTTCCACTTGGGAGAGAAGCCCTGACCAACACATGTTCGCCATGTGCCCTCTCACTTGAGAGAGAAACCCTGAACTTCATCGGCCTTCTTGAACCAAGGTATCTTTCCCTGGATGCCTTAGATTGGACAATTCTATAGACTTGTTTTAATTGGGACATTTCCACAACCTAAAAACTATTAACTTACAACTCATTAACTTCTCTTTTTTAAAAGCCGTTGAGTTTCTGGTATATTGCATTCTGGCAGCTAGCCAACTAGAACATCTGTCCACTCCCCAAGCCACAGAGCACCTGCTACACTGAACACAGCTAGTCACATCATAGAGGAAAGGAAGCTCTTATCAACAATTACATGCTTGACCTTAAAGGGCTGCAGATTACTTTTGGATACAAGTCATCGGTCAGAGCTAATACATGACCTCACCCAATGGTAAAGCATTATTCTACCATATGCCACGTTGATAGAAGCCAGAGTATTTGGTGACTCATATTCCTGACTACCACATTTTCTGCCCCATCTTCCAATACTTAGCTTACCCTTCTAACCCCATGCAAACTATACCCAGCCATCCCCAAGAGAAACTGTGCTTATCATTACTTTTCTTAACCAAATACTGCCAATTCTTCACCATCCAAATATCATTCAGGTGTCTCCCTTTACTAGACTAACCCAGAGCCACATGGAGAAGTAAATTTGGAAAATGTTAATTCTAGTCTTTCCTTATGCGACACAGAGAGAACTGTAAAAGAAGTAGGTAAGTGGTGGTAATTTGACAAAATAAGTCTAGGGCATTCCAGTAAATCCACACTTATTACACACATACTAGTAACTAAGGAACAAGTCCACAAGCAGCTGAGATTAAATTTCCTGGTAGCTCAAACAGGGGATAAAACAAGATTTTAAATGGATTTTTTTAATATTATAATTCTTGCAAACAAGCAACTGAGGTTGCAAATCCGTATCTTTTACATGTTGATGTTTCTCCTATCCATATTTAAGTCTTTATTATCTCTGGTATACTCTGCCAATTATTCTGCTCATTCGTAAAACAGCACATCTTCTGTCGAGCCTTTACCCATCACCCTTACTTGGAACAAATTACTCCTTTCGAGATCTCTCATCAATTTGATTGTATGTCTCTTAATATAAATCAGTTCTTATGTTGTAATAACTTGATTTGTGTTTGTATCTTGACTCTTCTCACACAGTTCCAAAACCCTAACTGAAAAGACCTTACTTGTATCAGTGCCTGGCATGCTGCTTTGTACCCAGCATTTCCCACTGCAGATATTCAAACTTTTATCATTCCACTCAAGTTCATAACCAACTCAAACAGCACACAAGACTGTTTTTAGCTTGTCCTTTGTATAAGCGTCTTTTTCCTTGAATTTTTGGAAAGCTGTCTATTCCTGTCCTCCTTATACCTCTTTGACCTCTCATTTTCTGCTCCTTTTAATAGTTATGACTTCTTCCACTGGTAAATTCTTCCTCAAAATCTCAGAATTGTACCATTTATGCTCTTGTGCTCTTTTTCTGAGCAATATCATAGAGTTCCACAGTTTCAGTCACCATGGAAAACTCTCAATTGTTGATTTCACATCTTGAATTTAATGTCTCTATTCTAACTTCCACTCCATTATTGGATTTATGATCTTTGGTCTGTTTCATGTGAAAAAAATCCCTCATTTGGTATTCCTGCCTCCTATTTCTCCCTCGTTCTCTTTGGTGGTCAGTGGAAATACTAACTAAGAGGTTGCATAACGGGAAAGCATATAGATATAATAAAATTCCAGATATATATATATATTTAAAGTAGGACAAGAAGACTTGTTTCATAAGGTTTGAGAATAAAAGAACAATAACGAAAAAAGGACTCTTGATCTTTTTACCTGAATGATGCAATTACTAACGAGGAAACATAAGAGAAGAAGCAGGGTTTTGTTGGGTGTATTTGTAATTAAAGTTCCTTGAGAGAGAGATGTGTGGTTTGAAAACCTAAATAAATTAGCATATAGATAATATTTAAAGTTAATAAACTGAGGATGGGTCACGGTGGTCAGCAGGCAAAGTTCTTGCCGCCTGCCATGCCAGAGACCCGGGTTCAATTCCTGGTGCCTGCCCATGCTAAATAAATAAATAAATAAATAAATAAGAAATAAAGTCAAACTGAAAAGATAACTAATAAGTGAGAAAAGATGGAAAATAGAACAGATCAGAGAAAGAAACTTTGAGGCACCCCAAGATTTATAAGAAAGAAATGAGGTAATGAGGAAGGATGAAAATTGAGAGTACATACTGTCCTAGAAGTCAGGAAGAAAAAAAATATTTTGAAAAGTGGGGTGTGATCTAGTATGTGACATTCTGCTCAGAGGTGAATCCAAACAAGGACTAAGGAACGACTCATAGAGTTGGCACCTGGAAGACAGTGACCCTGATAGGAAAGGCATCAGTGGGGCGGGTAGGAATAAAATCCCTGACTGGACATTCAGGACAGACGGAAATGAGGAAGAGGAAAAAGTGAGTTTACATATCTCTTTTGAGAAGTTTTGCTAAAAAGGGAAGAAGAGAAAGAAGTAGTTGTGGAAAGGGAAGGTCGCTATATCGTATGCTTATTTGCGTAATCTAGTAGAACTGAAAAAAATGATATCCATGAGAGAGCAAGGATAGTTGCAGTATTAAGACTCTGGAGTTAGAGAAAAAAGAAAGGCTCTATAGAATAGGTGCACAAATAGAGGGTTTGCCTTAAGTAGGAGAAGAGTACAGATAGACTGACAGATTATTTGGTATATGATGGATATTTCTTCTGTTTACTTTATTTGCTTTATGAAATAAAAAGCAAGGCTATCAACTGAGATTGAGGAGGAAATAGAAAATGCTGAAGTTTTGAGGATTGAGGGGATGTGAAATATGTGAATGGCCAAATGAATGAATAAATACGACTCTGTCAATAACAATTTTGAGTATTGTAATTATGAGTCAGAGAGAGACTTATCCAAGCAATTAAGATGAGAGGAGAAAAGAATGTGGGGTAAAATCAGACAGAGCTTAGAAGATTTAACATGAATATAAGCTAAATAAGAAGAGAAGTGAAGACATGAGTGGTTTTAGAGAAGGTGAAAATTTAGGGTGAGTGGCAAAAGATTATTGGATTAGTGTCATTAGAAGTCGTGAACTGGAAAGATGGCAGAGGGTGGTCCAAAAAAGGGGTGCTTGTATTTGATATTGTGGAGGGCTTACCCCTGCTAATTATGACATGTAAGGTTCTGAGAAAAAGGTGAAGACAAGGTCATTGGAAGAGGATGCCAAGAGTGGTAAAGATATTGGAAGGAGCATCTACATTGGAATCCAAATCACTGTAAATTCTTACAGCAGTGGTAAGAGTGATGGTGGTATAACTGCCACGTGGGAGGAGTGAAACAGAATATAACGTATCTTCAAAATGCACAAAGGAAAGTTGTTACAAACATAAAAAGCTATAGAAAAATTCACAAAGTGGGGGATTTTAAAACAACTATCTCAACAATTGATAAACAATCAGAAAATCAAGAAGAATATAGAATATTTCAACATGAATAAAATATTGATACAACTGTCATATACAGAACAGTATAGCAAATCACAGTAGCCTATATTTTATTTTCAAAACCATAAGGAACATTTATGAAAATATGTCCTGCAGGAGTCATTAAAGTTTCAATAATTTTTAAAAGTTGAATGTGTATTTTCTAACAACAGTGCAAATAAATGGGAAATTGGGTATAAAACCATAACTATTTTATATGCTTTAAAATTAGAATATATGAATACAAGATACTAATGGGGTGGGTGGCAGATGAAACAAAACAGAGAGAAAAATGTATAGCCTCTGTACCAGACAGGGCTCAATTATATATTTAGAGGTTTGTTACAGGATTCGCCTTTCCATAATTTTGGTGAAAGTGTCTTTGTAAGGCCATTGTTCTTGCATCTGATGTTAGTGCTTAAGGTCCACAGGGAAAGCATCTGGGAAGGAAAGGTAGGTGAAGGGGGGAAGAGCAAAAACAAGCTGGAGCCCACACTCACTCACTGAACCTCCAAGGCTGTACTGAAACCCACCTAGGTCTCATTGCCCGGTTGTGTGGGTGCATGTGGGAGCCAGGACCTTCTATCATGGAGCTGAGCACACAATCTGACCAGGAGTCAAAGAAGGTGAAGAAGTCTCCAAGGAAAGGGGGAGGAAATAGCAGGACCAGCCTGTGGTGAGTCTGCAATAAGTGGCCAAAGTATGAGCAGATGAGTTTTAAGGTGTTAGCGGCTTCACTTCTGCCCTTCAAATTTGGTGCAAAAATCTCATGTCACCAGCTCTAACTGGAAACATACAGGGGAATTCTGGTCAACATATGTTCAGCTTAACCGAGTTGATACTATACACCCCCCAGACTTAAATACACATATGAACAAAGAAGAAACGTAAATTAATAGATGTAAACATTCATTTCAATATATTTTTAAAAAGGCAACATAACACCAAAAGAAGTAACAATCAAAAACTTTAAAAGACAATAAAAATGATTATAGGGAAAAATAAAAAGAAATAGAAAACAAATATAAAGGAGAAAGGACCCACAAAACTAGTGGCTTATCTTCGTAGAGTTTTTAAAAATTGAAAAACCACTAAAGAGATGGGAGAAGAGGCAATAAAAGTGAGAGCATATTTAAAAACTAGTATCAGAAATGAAAAGAGGAATATTATATAAAGTGCTATACAAGGGGTACAGTATAGTTCAGTGGCAGAATTCTTGCCTGCCATGTGGGAGACCCAGGTTTGATTCCTGGTCCATGCACTTCCCAAAAAACAAACAAACAAACAAACAAAAATCCAACAAACAGTGCTGCAATAATGGGGTCCTCACGTGGAAAGAGAATTTTAAACGCAAATTTAAAGGAATGCGTTTCAAAAATTTAAATAGTCAAGCTCTGATGAAAATGTAATTTACTAAACTTATACAAGAAGAGCTGAAAAACTTGAATCGTCCTGTGTTTTAGTTTCCTTTGCTGCTCAGGCAAATACAGTGCAGTGGGCTGGCTTAAACCCTGAACATTGATGAACTCACAGTTCTGAGGCTAAGGAGAAAATCCACATCGAGGTGTCATCACAGCAGAGCTTTCTCCTGACCACTGGCATCTAGAGTTGCTGCAGGGATCCTTGGTCCTTGCTCCTCTGTCACATGGCAGGACACACAGTGGCCGCTCCTGGCCTCTCAGCCTCTCCCTACTCTTCAGGGTTCTGTTGACTTTAGTTTCTGGCTGCTCCCTGGTGACTTTTCTCTCTTATCTGTCTAAATTTCAATCCTCTTCTAAAGGACGCCAGTAAGAGGATTAAGACCCATCCTGATAGAGGTGGGCCACACGTCAACTGAAGTTCCAAAAGATCCTACTCACAATGGGCTCACACCCACAGGAATGGTTTAAGTTAAGAACACATTTTTCTGGGGTACATACAGCTCCAAACCACAGCCTACAACTATTAAAGTGGTTGAATTAATACTCAAGAATGTTCCTGAAAAGAAAACTTCAATTCCAAATGGATTCATTAACTGAGTTTCATAGATCTATCTGCATCCTATTACACAGCAATTGAATTCCTAAGACATGTATGCATTCAGCACAAGGACACACACGCACACACACATATATATGATATGTACAATACTTTACATGTACAAACATGCATCAGTATTAGTTATAACAGCCAAAACTGGAAACAACATATATATCTACCAACAATAGAATGGCGAGAACTATTAAGGTGATTGAGCAGTACACAGCAAAACATGAACCAACTCCACCGTCATGCAAACTATTAATAAGGTTGAAAAAAGATGCAGATATTAAACAAATATATATACCATGAATCTGTTACAAATTTCAAATATAAGGTAATTAAATTTTTAGGAATTCAAGCATAGGAATCAAAACACTCAGAAAAGTAAGACTGTGCTTATTGCACAAGTGCTCTAGCAGTGGGAAATGGGGCTGTAACTAGGGAGGGGCATAGGGGAAGATCATGTCTGCAGTGAGAGAAAAGACTTATTTCTGCTCCTAGATGTTACTTTCTTGCATTTTCACTTCATAGTTATTAAACTGCCTGTATTTTATTCTTTTGTCTGTAGGTATGTTAATAAATGAATGTTAGTAAATGAAGAAAAGTTATTAAGCTCAAAGAAAGCCTACTATATGCCCACTATATATTATTCCAATGCAAGGGAATCAAATTTTATCTTTTACAAAATCAAGCCATCTTTCAGAAAGGCCATCTTCTACAGATGCAAAGAGAAGGTGGCTGCATTCTGATGACTTTGTGCTACTGCTGACAGCCAAGTCAGATCAGAAAGTGTTGATTTCATCTATTTTTAGGAGCTATAGCCAAGGAGCAAAGTATATGATGTCTGCGCTCTGGAGAAGCCAATGGCAGCTCTCACAGCAGCAGTTACTGCTGGGCATACCCAGCTCTTGAGTTCTCTTCATGAGAAGAGATGCCTTATCATCCAAATTGGGTGATTATCTAAGAGGATAAATTTATGAGCCCTTTTCTGTCACTCAGCAAATCTTCGGATTAATACTACAAACATGAACTTCAAACTTATTCCACATGGGTACTGTTTCAGCTGAAAAAATAACAAAAACACCTGATATATAATCATTCAAGGTTTCAGAGTGAATTGTATTGGAGAGCCAATTCGATTTTTGAGTTTATAAATTTAATCGAATTAATAGACTTTCAGTGTTGTAAACTGAGATTTAAAAAAGCCTGGTAGGGGGCGGGCCACGCTGGCTCAGCAGGTAGAGTTCACACCTGCCATGCCGGAGACCCAGGTTCCATTCCGGGTGCCTGCCCATGCAAAAAAAATAAAATAAAATAATAGAGTTTGGTAGGTTGCCAAAAGTCATACATCAGTGAACAGAAATGTCGCATTTGGATTCCAGTCTCCCTTCACCTAGCCCAATGTTTTTGTTCCTCTGGCTACCTGTAATACCTGTACCAAAATTTGGATTTTCTATTTCTCATAAATTTCTATACTTTTCTTTTTTACTTTACAACAGTACTATTTATAGAGTTAATCCCTTGACTCTCCAAGTTGAGTCACATAACACAGATTTGCTTTTGTCCCAAGTCAGATCCCTTAATGGAAGAAAAAGACTCCATTTTAATCCATTTCCTACTAAAAATATTACAAATGTTGTACATCTTGGTTTTTTGGTTTCCTAGAGCTGCCATAACAATAACAAAGTAGCAAAAACTGGGTGGCATAAAACAACAGAAATGCATCATTTCACAGTTCTGGGAGACAGAAGTCAGAAATCAAGGTTTCGGCAGGACCGTACCTCGTCAGAGACTGCAGGGAAATGTGTTCTGTGCCTCTCTCCGGGTTCTGGCACCAACTTGCCAGCAATCCACAGAGTTTCCTGCCTCAGTCATCACTTATCTTCTATCCTCAGTCTTTGGCTGTCCAAATTCCTCTTCTTATAAGCATTCTAGTCATGGTGGATTACGGGCCAACACTAGTCTTGTCTGATGTCATTTTAACTTACCTTACTCTGTTACAGCCCTATTTCCAATGAGGTCACAGTCTGAGGTACTGAGGATTAGAAGTGGGCATTTTTTTAGGGGCGCACTCAATTCAGTCCATAATATTATAATAAATTATTAGCTAAGACAACTCAGTTTAATTACTTAGCACTGATTTATCACTTTTTAATGTCACTGATAACTATGCTGAAGCTTAAACAATAGCCTTATTACATCTCCTAATCAGTTAATTTGAAAAAAATATATATATATAAATGTGCTTCGACCTTTTTAAATGCCACTTGTGTTAAGTGTACACACACGTACACACACATACAACCTTCCCTATATTTAACTGCCAGCTTTATAGAATGAAAACAACTTTAGTGATGCTGAGTAAAAAGCAATGACTATGTTCATCAGTGTTTCCAGCAGTGACCCCTTTCTGAGAAGCAATAGAGACTTTTCAAAAACCAAAAATAAAAACAGTAACTTTCTAAGAAAATGGAACATAGCCTTAAAAAGTTGCAGTTTAAGCAACATTTGGAAATAAGGTGGTTTCAGTCCAATAAAAATAACCTATCAGGATGAGACAAGTATACTTTCATAGCCAATCCATAATCGTTCCCTCCTTTTAGAATCCTCCTTTGAAATAAGGAAACTACATGTCAACCAATTATTGTAACTTTCCCTCTGGAAGGAAGGGGAAGTTACAATTGCCTTTATAAAGCTAGGTAACTTACTAAGTATTTAAGATTCTTCCTTTGGTTCAAGATGAAAATGTTAGGACAGTTTCTCTTTCAATCAACCCAATACTTTGATTGTGTTGGTGGCTTTGTTTCTTTTGGCAGATTCTGGTGTCAAAAGTGGGATACAGAGAAAACCCCACCCTCCCTCCAACCATCCCTGCAGCTGGTGAGTGAACAGGTGATGTACGCGTAGGGCCATTTGCATCTGCTCTTCTCTCGCTGCCACTGGAACATGAGGAGTCAGTTTCTCCTGGATTCCACTTCCACTCCTTTTGCATTGCGCTCTTCAGGCTACTGTCAGACAAGGCTTTGATCCCAGATGTCTCCTTGGTCAGCACCTCTACTCTCTGCAGGGGATGGCTGGGGGCACAGAGGCCCCAGTACACCCTAAGGCACCCACTTTTCTCTTTGCAGACCCCTATACAAATTTAATGTTTGCAACTTTTGTTTAATTAGGGGCTCTCCTCTTCTCAATTTAAATCTAAATCTTTCTTCTCCCCCAGAAAAGATGCCTACCACCTACATATTTTCTCACTTTGGGCCTAGTCCATGCTTATTTTCAAATAAATGGATAAATACACCTAGGATGACTTGAGTTGGCAGTGGCCATTTGGGGGACCATTTGAGCCCGTTTAGATAGTACATTTGAGAGGAGGACTTGAATAAAGGGGCTCCTGGGCTCCATTAAAGGAGTGGGGGACATTTTTTTATTGGTATTCAGAAGCTCCTAAAAGACAGAATGACTCTAAAATAACTTCTTTAAAAAATTCTTTAACGCATGCAGAGGAATTTAAAAAACAAACAAACATGTTACTATATGTGAAATTGCATTCCCTTTGTATTTCAAGTGTAATTTAGCAACTGAGTAATTCACAATTGAGTGTATTTTATATTAAGGATGGATTATGCATGTTTGGGTAAAGTAAAACTGTATCATATTTGATTGGTCCTTTGAAAAATTAAGTTCCCTGAATATTAAAAAAAAAAAAAAACATGTTGTTAATACTACTGCTTCCCCTTATAGATCCTCAGCCCCCTTTCTCAATCCCCTTTCCCACTGACCCCTGAGAGCCTATTAAGGCAGTGGTCCTAAAAATTAGACTCTCTTCTGACCCTGGAATATGAGTCACTGCTGATTAACCTAGGGCAAGGGCTGAACTTCATGCTATTAAAGAGGATTTCCCAGACCCCAAGAAAAATCAGAATAAATTCATAAAAGAATTAAACATTTTGACGGGGCATAGGACCCAGGGCTCCTAAATTTACATTTAGAAAATCCATCAGCAACTCATATTTTTGGAACTTTGTGAATGGAGCAATCATGATGAAGATCTGAAAGATCC